>JANQDE010000044.1:34077-112390 GCA_037157785.1 Cephalotes varians
ATGAAATAGCTAAGATCTCTCTCTCTCTCTCTCTATCTATCTATCTATCTATCTATCTATCTATCTTTATCTCTATCTCTCTTTAATATGCAATGCGCCAAATCTAGCTTTGCGCAGCTGCACACGCGGATGCACGTGCACAGCGGAGACGTGCAATCACTTCATGTAAGCGGTTGTTCGGTTTGCCATCCAATCTCGTCGCAACCCTTTGCTTGCTTACGAAATATCACAAACTCCTGTAGGATAATCAAACAATAATAAGCTCGTACGACGATATATACGACCGCGAACGTTGGCATTCTCGCTCGAAGCACCGAAACTGATTCAACCACGATCGCATCTCATTTGAAAAGCATTAATAAATATATTTCAGTGAGAAATATAAGGTGCAAAAGGGTTGCTTTTATTATAATAAAATTTCTAAACTTACGATAAAAATATCTTACGGGAAGAGAGGATCAACGAAGCGTGTTAGATTAGGAATCTATGTCTCGTTTTTCGTTATATAGCAGATAAAAAGAAATGATTTGTTCGTAACTTCATTCAGCAATGAATTAATGTAGGTAATATTTTAAGTAGACCAGTAAGTTTTAAATCGATTTTCAATTGCAGTTATCGTTGCTCTCATTATCACGGCTCGTATAGTCAATGTAGAACATTAACTCTGAAACAAACGTTACCGCTGGGTAATGTTAGAATCTAATTTTCAACCTAGTATTATTACTCGTCCTTAATAGACTCGACCTATTACGGGGGCTGCAGCACCTTCGAAAGCGCCAAAATACTGCAAACAGAACGGATCTGCAACTGCCGTTAGATGAGTCGACCGGGCGAAATCTACTTCTCGGCGGAGCGAGTACGACTTCCTTTACGGTTAAGCTTGCAAGTTCGTGCAAGAACATGTAATCTTAGTAGGATAATAAAAGACAGAACTTTCGGGCATTGGGGTGCGCATAGTGCGCCGCGCGCGTACACACGGACACTCGGGTTTTGCGCCGCCGGTACCCCAATTTAGGAACGTTATTATCGCGAGCGGGGGTCTCGGCGCGTTCGCAAGTTCATTCGTACGCCCGAGACTGCCGTATCTGCGCGCGTTTCCGGTTACCCGTGTCCGGAAATGGAAAAGTAAAGTTTTCCCCCCGATCTCTCCCTTCGATCCGACCCCGTGGCAATTTTTACGCTGCGTACGGTTTTAATGCGAAACTCAAAACTTATGTCTCCTGAGAATAGAGTGAGGAAACAAGAAAGTTACGGACGCCGAATCTAGGGGTAGCAGTGGTTTGAAAAAAGTTTTCGATTCGCCCCTAATATTCATCTTGAAAACCAAGCCTTCGTAACTAATTTAACGCAATGTTTTTAAAATTTTTTTCAAACGTAAAAACGTAATATCTAGCTTACTCGAATAATTACTAAGTACATTTTAAATATTCTAGACTGATAGAAATTATTGTTTTTCAATTTTGAAATTCAAACATTTGTAATAAATCTTACAAATTGCAAAGTCGTTTACGTTTCGAATGCTTGACTTTTTGCCCAAATTCTTGAAAAAAAGACATGTTTGTAAGGAGCGTTACGAGCAGTCGGAAAACATCGAGCGGACCGGCCTTCAGGCAAATTGTTTGAGGCCAATTGGGGTCAAAGTCCTACCCTCATTAGATCTCGGCCTCCCTGCTCTTTTCCTTCCCCTTTCCATCTAGGGTCTAATGAAAGTAACTGAAATACTGCCACCGAACGTCTCACTTCGGATCTCATTCTCTTAAGGAAATACCGGCTGTCCTAATTCTCTCTGAGAAATTAGTCACGACGACCGTAATTACCAGGAGAGATTCTACTCTTCCCGGGGCTATTCCATGCTCTCTGTTAGTTTACGCGATCGTACTATTCATGTATATTCAGGCGCCAGAAAAACAATGTTTGTCGATGGTTGCGCTATTCTGATTTTTCGTGAGTGAAATCACTATAATATTAGAATATTATCTCATTGTACATTGGTATTCTTTTAAATGTAAGTTATAAAATTTGTGTTTTCTCTAAAATTACGGTAATGAATTAAATACATATATGACATACGTGTGCAACAATTCGTTGATGAATGATCGCCCGACATGCTCTACTCCATATCAGATTTAATTCTTACCTGAAACAAAGAGTACAAAAATTTCATATTAAAGCTAGATATTATTCAAAATACATTTATGTAGCAAGCAAATTTTCTTATTACATAGTATGAATTATCTCACACACACACATGCATAATATGTTAATAATTATTTTAATTAAATCTATTCTTAAACAATTTTTGCAGAATAACTTAGATTTAAGGAGCTACTAATAAATTTCAAAATCCATAAAAATTCTATTTACATCAACATATTGACATGATTTCTGCTTTGCGGCAATACTGATTTTTCTCGATTTCATCTTTATTACTAAAAATCGAGAAAATGAGAGAAAAATAGAGAAAAACGATAAACTTTTTGCCGCAAACATTCGATTAAATTGGTAATCCGTTGGAACGGTCATTTCTCCGGAAGCTTCGGACGGGCACTAAGGACCGCCGTATACTCTCTCGTCGAGGAAGTCGCCGGCAATAAACCCCGCCGTTTCATTATCGCCACCTCCCCCTCCGACCGATGTCGTCCACCATCACCCTGCAACCCTTGTTGTCGTCGGACTCGCTTTTTCCGCGGCTGGGCGATAAATCGACACGAAATTTCCGACGCGCGAGGCAATTATCGGCAGCGGTCGCGTGTCCACTCAAACTGTGTGTCAGTCCCCCTGGTTCATTACTTTCGAATGGGCCGTCGGTATACACGGGACCCCTCGGGCCCCGCTTCGCAACGTATTGCCGACGACAGACAGACGGACGGCGGCGTGGTCTATAATTCAATCTTGTCAAATCCATTAACAGGAGCGGTCAGCTCTCATCGGTACGAGGCAGACTCGGTCTGACTCACAGGGAACATTCGACTCTCATAAATTGCAAACTCGACACATTATACAAAATACGACCATTTCGTGTGTTTCAGAGCTCGTTTCAGTTCGTTCCACATCGATCCTTGCACCAATGTGGAGTCTGCGATTTTTTTTGCAGCAAAAAGAACATCATCTTTCCTCACAATCGTTTAATTATTGGAATTACAAAGTTTAATTCTTTTTAACGTCCACTTGTAATTAACTGAAGAATAATCTTAAATGTCGCCGCATTTTAGTTTACTTCACCAAGCTTTATATTCTCGCTAATGAACGACGCAAAGTTGCACTTTTTTGGCGCGCTCATATAACGCATACCTCGTGTGTTTCGTTAAACGAGAGAGCGGAAAAAAAAGTGGCATTAGAGCGAATCTTTCGTCTGTTTGCGTACTCTCGTCGTTTTATCCTCGTGAACGAAACGCAGCTGAAGAAACATCTCCGCGATCCTTGTAATTGCAGTCGCAAACGCGGAGCTGCCTAACGAATTTCTTTTTTTTTTTACCAAGCTATCATTCTTACGACCTATATCTTTAACGTATAGTCTCATGAGCGCTTCGCGAAATCGCTCCTCGGTTTATTTCGCTGCTCTTTATGGTCTATTCTTTTCCTCAATTTAAACCCGGGGGAGCCCGCGAATTCTCTCGTCTCCATCCGTCATAACAAATTCGCTAAAACGACAAAGTCAACCGTAAAAAAGAATCTCCGTTCGCTATTCAAACGTCGGAAAGTACGTGCGCCAACTGTTGATCACGCTCTCCGTCGCCATGAAATATTCGCCGCGAGCGAGTTAATTTTGCGGATTTTGTTGTAGAAAAAAAAATATATGTATAGCAAGACAGTCGCAGCGGTGCGCGTCGAATTGCGCAATGAACGAAATCGTGCGCGAACAATGCAACAAACGAACGCGAACGAACGCGAATTTGCTTCAATGAGCGTGCGAACAGTACTGGTTTGCTTGGTCTGGATCCGGCTTTACATCGCCGCCAATAAGTCACGAGCGACGAACAAATGGAGAGCACGACGTACCCCGAAATAATTAACGCTCGCGTTTTTATCGGGCGGCCGGGATCGCGGCGCGGATAATAATTTCGGAACGCGAGTGAGCGAGCGCTCGTAAATCTGATTTATCGTTCGACCGCGTTTCGCGCGCTAACCAACAACGTCGACGCTTATAAGGACGCCTTCTCTTGTCGCGATTAATAAATTCGGTGCCACTCTCGCTCGTATCGCGAGATTAATAGCGAGCGAGCTCATAGAAAAGGTAACGCGGATCGTCGGCTGTAATTAAATTTACCGAGTTCGCTACCGGGACGCGAGATGCTCGAATTCTGCCGGACACTCATTTCAGAGATCCCGCTTAATGCAAGCGATATATATAATTTCACGGCGGTTAAATTTTCGTAATAAATATAATTTAATCTCGTTAATCTATCTATTATATCTCGCGAATTCTCGATTAAATCGATTAATAGTCATTAGAAACTTCATAAAACTGAGAAAACCGTTTCATTGAGACGATATCAAAATCATTTTTAAACATTGAAGCTGGAATCAGGATTTATTTCTTCTTTCTTTTTAATTACGAAGCTGCGTGCTCTTGACGCTTTGTATCTCGTTTCGCATCGCCATCCATATAAGCCAGGGGGGATATATTACTCGAATAACAACGCCACTGTAAAACTCTCACGCGATTCCTTTTTTTTTTTTTCTTTTTGGCGAGAGTACCGGCGCGGCGTACTAGATGCACGCTAGGCGTCGTTTAATTCGTTTTCAAGCAACCCGTTCTCACCGCCAGGGCGCGGCGCAAAACGACCAGAAACGCATAATTATGAACCGCACCGACGGCACTTCATCCGGACAATCACCGCGCGGCCTCCTCCGGTAGTAATTTCGCGTTAAGATTAATTATTCGCGCGAAATGCTGGCCGCTGTTCTGGCTCGAGCGAGCGAGCGAGCGAGCGGACGCGCGTTTTAATTGAATTAATCAAGTGGCGCACTTGCGCGCGGTCCAGCCTAGTTCGTTCGCCCAACAACACGCTCTCCGGCTTTCCCCGGGTCCTGAATTAACGCCCTTATAATAACGATCCGCTTTGACGAAATTTCGGCCGGGTTGCAATTATCGCGCGAATGGCACACGCTCGCCGAATTTCATGGTAACCATGCGTCATTAATCGGGCCGATTAATCGACTCTTTCCTCGCTTGGCACATGCGCATTTATTGCTAGTGTGTGCGTTTTGAACATTAACTCTCCAGCTATTCGTGCATTTAAATCATTATTATAGTTCGATATTTTGGTGCCTCCAATGGAAACAACTTGCTTTCAGGAATTGGTTACATAGAAATCACGATTGAGCGAGAGAAGTCAAACTGTTTCAAAGTAACTCTATTATAAAGTGAAAAGATCTTTTAGAAAACACACATTGTGTTTTTGTAAAGCTCAATTATTAATATATTCTCACAACTAGAGGCAATCTATTGGATCGGCATATTGCGATTGTTATCGAGCGTAGCACAAATAGAGCAAAGCTTAATGCAACATTGTGCTCCGCACGCGCACGCTAACAATGGGGTAAACAGAGAAAATTACCGCTTGCCAACGGTGGAGTATCGAATCCAGCCTGCCTCCGTCTGACGGAGGTTGTTTGGACCGACGAGACAACCTCATCCCCCTCGCAGACCTGCTCTGCCGCGTGACGAGCACGCCATCCTCCTTCTCTCTTTCCCCCGGGCACAATGCTCTTAATGAAACCCGATGCGGCCCAGGGCCGATAACCCTCTAGGCGCAGCCTGCACGGAAGCCGCCACCCCTTTGACGACCGTTTCGGGGACGGGCTAGGAAAAAGCAAATTAAATTCGCAAGTAAAATCGCGAGACGAGAGAGGGACGGCTGAAGGGATAAGGCAAGAGATAGGAAACGCCGGGCGCGACAATGGCCTTGTTAAGGTACCCACTAATTGCGCCCAGCGCCTTAATGGATCCTCGCGAAAATTGCATCGACCTAAGTCCGTCAGAACGACGGGTTCCTCCCTCTTGTCTTCCTTATCTTTTCTTTTTCGTGGCTGTCGTCTGCCTGCACAGGCTTTGTCCTGACCCGCCTTCTCTTCAGCGGTATTCCTTTTTCGGCTTTGTAGACCCTGACGAAGCGTGTTCCAGGTTGTATCCGAACAGCCGGGAGAAAGACTCGAGTAACAGCTGGAAGCAGTCTTTTGCGAGGAAAAAATTGGATTTTGATCGAGCGGTCCAAACGGTATCTTCAAATTAGTTTTTGAGACTGTAAGAATGAGAATGAAATGAAGGCTGAATTCGCGTAGTTGCTGTTTGCGTGAGACGCATTGTGTGACACTGTATTTTCTAGTATAAAATAAACAAATTGTTCAAATATTATGATATATTAAAAGGTCCAATATATTTATAAAGAGATTATAAAAATATCATTATTTTTTTCAATGGATGATTAAAAAAATGATGTAATATATTAACAAATTAGCTTCGGTATTTGGACGATAAAATTTTAATAAATTTAAACCGTTAATATGACAAAGATTTAATCAATTTCAATCAATACTCATTAATTTATTTTATTAATTTTTTTATTCGTCCAATGTCCTTGAAAAAAAAATATTTGATTGAAGTTCGAGAAAAATATTTCGTTCGGAAATAGATGCAGTCTAAATAATTATCGAGACTTGTCTTTAATAACTGAATGCTCGAACTGTTTCGAATTTAGTTTCCATTTTTCTTTCACCCCATCCTCACTTTAAATGTCGCTTAAATATATCTTATCGCTCATGATTTTCCATACTTCTTATTATTTATTCTCTTCCTTTATTTATTTTTCTCATTATTTATTTTTTCACAATAACTTTTGTGTATTACGAATTTTTCATATTTTAAGATATAATTATGTAGGTGTGTGTAAGTACATATATGTGTTTTATTACTTTATTCTTATACCTATGCAATTCTGTAAATTTTGTATGAGCCCTCATAGTGAACTTATTTTTTATGCATCCTCCTATCTTATATACTCTTTCACTATTCTCTCTCGCTCTTCCCCCCTTCCTCTCGCTCGTTCTCTTCTTTTTCCGGCTAGAATTTAATCGGGCAGATCCTCCTCGACCTCGCACGAGCCTCGCTAAATCCCCGACCGACGACAGTAAGCGAGCGTACGGCAGCTATTTTAGCAGATCAAAGACAACGGCCGGAGAGATTGATACGACGGCACGCCCCGCTGGATCTTCGCATGTAACCGCGGCGAAAGTCTTTCGATAAATAAGTCGCATCACAGTCGACGGGGATTGTTTCGCCGTGAATTCTTTGCGCCGCTTGTTAACGCGACCCGCATTCTCGACATTTTCTCTCTGCTTATCCTGAAAAATTAACACTTTTGCCCTTCTTTCCTCGCATGGAGTGTTAATTATTCTCGACATTGAATAGTAACTTCTATCGGATGCGTTGCTAAATTAGCTGATTGAAACTCGCACGTTCTTCCCACAATTTTCTTGTAATCGATTCATTAATTATATTGTCAAGTACGAGATTACGTTTCATAATATTTTCTATTCTACTTTAAACTCTAGAGACTGAAATCTATTTTTATTTTTTGTATTAATTTTTTTGAAAGCAAAGAGATAATCGAGAATGTTTTATAGACATTTGATATAGTCTGTAGTTTCATTCTGAGGCGCCAGACGATCCCTTTAACAATCCAATTCCGTTAACAAAGCGCGAAATCAGATCTGCTTCATTTCTTTTTTAACAGATCGCAAATTATCGTCGAATAACCGAGAAATTGATACTCCGGTCACGATGCGCGCAGCGAGACGCTCGTGCCTTGCGATACCACCTCCGATAAATAAAGTCCTGCCCGTGGTGTACTCGAGAAGCTACTTGCTTTATCGCGAACCTTACTGCTTAGAATTCCGCTTGTTACCGTGACGTGGCAAGTTCATTTCAACATTATATTTCTCTTCCCGGCACAATAGCGTACCTTCATCTATCCAAGGAAAATAATGATAGCTCTTATATCCTCACCAGAGTATCAGAGAGAGAGAGAGAGAGAGAGAGAGAGAGAGAGAGAGAGAAATATATTACATGAGAGAATGCTATTATCTGGAAAGAAACCGGGTCGACTATAAGGCGCTCGAAAAGTCAAAAGATCTCATTTAATATTTGATTAATATAGGATTGTGTCTACATAAAGCTTCTTACGTTAGCAGCGAAGTTATTATGTAAAAATAGCATCCAACGTTTGCTCCATAAATATGTTTATAAAGAGAAGCTCCACGGAATGACGAGCGCAACATCGCCATGCATATCATCGTAAATCTCATCGCCGCTGCACGGTTGAAGGCTACAATGTCACACAGTCCAGTCACATTTCAACCGACACCTTGTATACGAGTCTCTTTTGCATTCGTGCATTTGTATATTGCCGTGAATTCTAAACGTTATGCGCGCATCTACCGAGGGAGTCTCATCGCAGCCATATTTCAGAGATAGTTAGCCCGCCTCGCATGTCGCGCCGTGACATCAACGACGTTTCGGCTGCCGGTGTATCCCGATAATGCGATATTTGCATTCTAAGGCGCTGACGCACGTCTGATATGAGACACGCACGATGCGAAAGAAGCGTATCGCTTAAATATCACGTGCGTGAGTGAGAGCTCCCCCTTATTTCATAACCGCATGCGATCATATTAACGAGCTGACCTTTATAAATGACGAGTGATAAGCCGCCACTTTCTGAAGTAATTTTGATCTTTTCTCATATTCATCACGTTTCGCAGAGACTCCAAGCAAATCTAAATTTTAATCAAAGTGCTTTATATCTTCTTGCTGTTTCGATATTCATCAACTCTACAAATGTTTACTTAGAAGAAATATTTTAAATTTCTTATACATTACTTTTCTATATATAATTATAAATATATTTCAAGGATTTGACAATTGTTGTATCACGATTCTTAACTATTAAATTTATTCTCCTATCTATTTGTATTTTAATCTTTTAAGAAAGTTTTTTTTAAATTAATCTTTTATTTATGTATCAGTTTATTTTATAAGAATCAATATTTTTTTATCTTTAGATTATAAAAAGAAGTGTCTTTTGCAAAGCAAAAAAAATGCAGATTATTCGCGTGAAGCGTTGGCTAAAGAATAAGCGCTCGTTAAAGAATCAAGGAGTAGCAGCGGCGCGGCGGAAGGCAAATTTTGTGCGTTTCGATGGCATCCCAACGACGTGCCGAGTGATTCCGGCGTGGACGCGTGGCGTCGTGGCTCGCTGCCGCGCAGTCGACGCGTCCCGTCGACTCGAAAATATATGTCCCGTCGAGATCACAGACCCGCCACTCGTCGTCCCCGTCGCAGCCGGCGCTAAAATTAAGCGGCATCGTTCCGTGATTCCCGCGATTCTCGCCAAAGAGGAACGCGTTGAATTTGTGAATAAAAAAAAAACCCCCTTTCGAAAACGAAACACGTTATAGAGGAGCAACTGTCAATTCTATTTACAAACAATTATTTTAATAATTATTTGTTATAAAGATAAAATTAAATTTCTGTCAGCACTGTCTTAAAACAGCGAGGTACATTCGCCTGACAGAATTACAGCAAAATAAGAAGCAGGATACAATTTGGCGAGTAGGTACCAAACGATAAAAAAGGGTTACACAATAAAGGAAATAGCATAGTTCCTTTATTGTACGGCATTCACCTTCGATAAACAATCAGGAAAGAATCGATGTCCGATGATTTCGAGGGAGTAAACGAGGTTGCCGGCAAGGGAAAGAGGGGATGCTCTCGAACGCCACGCGATTGAAGCAGAGGAAAATAACTGAAGTTTATCGGACTCTTTGAAGACCGAGATTGGAAAACGTCTCTTTCACGACTTTACGGTAGCTGTTGGAAGTGTCGCGAGAGCGGATGGGAATAAAAAAGAGGTAAAATAGCGCAGTTTCTATTCGACCGTTAATGAAACAGTGACGATCAACAACGAGTCGTCAAGACCGTCTGTTCTGTTTATCGACGAGTCGCCGATAGTGTTAACGCGCAACATGAACAAACGCTCTATTGTCCACCTTTTCTTTCTTTTTGTATTTGCATCGAACTTTAGGAATACGTTTGTTCGCAAATTCAGTGGACTGTTCATCGCAATCTTGTTAAAAATATTATTTAAAACACATAAGCTCAATCTGTCAATTTAATGTTCATATTAAAGAGCTCATTAATTACGCCGCGGTTAAATTTCTCGCAAAAGTAATGCTGATAAAGAATTACGCGAGGATAATTATATTAATACATTGATATAATTATTACAAAGCGACTTACGCGATATAGCGATAAAGCGACCAATTTCGCGTCGCGAAATAAATCGACGCGAATTCAATAGCAGTAATAATAGCGCTCGCGGAAAGCGCGTCGTTATTCGTAGATGAAACTACGTTCTCGCGAAGTTCCTTCGAGAGGATGAGTGGTATATTGGAAGGACAGCTTTCTCTACCAGCACCAGCTATTCTCTCTCTGCGCGCCGTCGAAAGAGTCTATAATTCTGCGGCGCTTCGACGGAATCCCCGAAAGAAAGAGCGCGACGGAGGACTTGAGCCTGATCTACGGCTCTCGTTACTTCACCCTCTTCGTGGTCTGCCTCCAACCCTGAGCAGAAACCATCTCTTACCTATCTACCTACCCACCTACGCGCCTCGGAGTCGGTTGCATAACGATAGGATCTCGCGCACGTTGCACACGTGCCGAGGAAAGTCTTTGTTCCATCTCCATCTCACGCCAAGTAAACCCCTTTGACGTCGTCACGTGCCAACGTTTAAATCTCGCACCGACTCTCGCCCGGCATAAAGCTCCTTTACGAGAGAGGGAAGAAATCGCGCTTATTTCGATCTCGTTAGTGATCCTCGCAAGATTAGAGGCTCCAATTCAACGGCGGAGGTCGTTAAGATCGCAGCAATTAGACGTTCGTTAACCTCCTGAATTTTTAACCTTGAAAGGAATAATTCTCTATACAATTATTACTTCATATACAATTATTTTTATTAGATATGAATTTTATATTTATTGAATCTCTCTAGGATGTTCATTCTACTTTATAGCGCTTGTAAAATAAATTTTTATCTCTCTCTATACATCCCGGAGAAATAATTCCTTCAATTGCTCAGACACATACACGCGTAATTCAGTTCCTATAAATCCGGTAATTTCACTGTCTATATAAATGTTGTCCGATGCAATTCATCGCTTCGTGATCATTATTTTATCAGCGTATGAAATCCACTTCATTTACGATGCCATAAAAAATCGACATCTGTCTAAAATCGTGATTTTATTTTTCCGGTCCATCAATAATGGAACAATTCGTCGAGCGTTTAGTCATCATGCTGCTCATCATCGTTCCTATTGACCGAAAGTGCACGCACGCATCATCAATGCGTGCCGGCCGCGCGTGAGGGCACGTTTTCTGAATGCCCATTCAGCGAATTTTGTAAGCAATAAATGGAACATATTTGGTATTTACGGGTCGTTCATAGGCGAATGTAAATGGTTTTAAACTGCAATCGGCGATTCATTCGCCGACCCCTCGGCGACTCGGCGAAAAAGTGCTCGGCGAAAATTGAATAATCGAGTCACTCGTCAACGGACGCGGTTGTGTCAATGAATTTTGCATGCGGCCCTTTTGAAAGTATAATGTTATTGTGTGATCCAATATTGTGGTAGACATTTTTACGAGTACGCACAACCTCGCTAACAAGCAACAATTCCGACAGTTCTTGTACGAGAAAAAGTATGAACACATACACGTATAAATGAAAATTTCAAAGATTTTTAACTGCACAAAATACATTTAATATTAATATTATTATACCAATAATGATAAAATCACAATGGTAATTTGTAAAGTATAAATCAAAATTTGCTAAGAATCTATCTGTTAAATAAAATACACATTTCCTTTATACATCAAAATCATTATACATCGATTTAATTGAAAAAAAGCTGTGAGCAATATTATCAATAATATAAAACCCCAGTCATACTAAATCAATGTTACACGGCACTAAATTAGATCGGTATTAACGTGACAAACTTCCCATTTTTTCCAGCGATCTCGATCATGGCTTCCAGCTCGCTGTCGTTCGTCACTGTCGAGAAAGGACGAAAATCCTAGTGATCCAGGTCGAAGTTGAAGCAAGGAGAGAGAGCTCGCTTGCACTCGCACCATTACTCTCGAGTACTTTGTGACAGCCGATAATTGGACGTGTCCTTTGATCCCCCGGCGCTACCCTCATCCAGCAGGATTTCCAGATTTTGCAACGGATCGGTGATAGATCGGTGGCACGCGCCATGTTTTGTCCAATGTATTTTTTGTCTTTCCCCGCTTTCGCGAGGTTTAGTCCGATCCTTCTTTCCGGCGGAGAAGTGATTTTTATCGCGACGGGATGGATCTTCGTTTTTCACTTCGCTCACGTGGAAAATTCGCACGATTTAATTTTCACTGGCGCTTGAATGAAAATCGTGTAACAAGCTAAACGACATTAATTTTAAAATCCAGCTCATCCAGCTAGTTAATATCTTCAATGCTAAAAAATTCAAAAGTAGAACACCAATGAAATTTTTGCTCTGACAAAAACTGATCCCGAACTCGTTATAAATCTTTTCTTCCGTGCGCATCGTTTAAAGACCCAGTTTCAGTCGACGCCACGCTTTAGCTCCTTAGCTACCTTTAACTTTACGATTTCACGAAGTTGATAACTCTAGGTTAATGAGAATTTTATCCCCGTCAGTTATCGCACGGCAATCAATAAAACACTATTCAACGACGAGGTTTTTCTGGCGCGATCGTTTTGCACGGATTAAAAGTTAATTCTCTCTCTAATTGGAAATATGATCGCGGCGGGATATAAAAGAGGGAGTCGTTACCGCCGATAACGAAGTGATCCGCGGAATATTGACCCGCACCTAAGAAAACGGAGACCAATCCCGACGCCGTGGCTTTCAATCTCCCCGACGTCTATGACGACGGGAGTTTGCGTTTCTTTTTTTGTCGGTTGAAGATTAAAGATCTACTTGATCTAGGCAGAGATTAAATTCTCCGATCTCGATTCTCGTGGGACGAAAGGAATAAGGGAGTGGCAGGAAAAATTTTCCGATAATCTTCATCGTAGAGATCGGTTCGGGTCGACCTGAATGATCGCCGAATATCGCGGTCCAGGATTTGGAGTCTCGTCTCCTTCGAAATGAGTTCGAGAAAATCGAGAGGCGGCAGGAAAGGGTAGCCATTGTCACGTGGACTTCCAATTAAAGTCGAACGAACAGACCGATAGGTCAGGAGTAACCCCTTGCGTGCACGAATTCTCTCGATAGCCCTTGGTCTTTAGATGTGTCGGTTGACGTCCACGTCACTGGTCGGACGAGTTAAGCTTAGGAGAGAGAGAAAAAAATTGCTGTGGCCCCGCAGGGCGAGTCGGGGTTTATAATTGAATTCGCTTGTTGCCGCTGATGGGCAACCGATTGCTTTCGTTTAGCAAACACTAACTTTTAATTATTTCCTCCCACGTGCACAGAGCAGACGAATGAGAGCTCGCGTGCGGGCGAGAGATTGATTCGGCTAAACAGTTCGCAACAACGGATTCTACACGGTTGTGCGAGAAAACGACAAAAAAAAAAACATAAAGCTAACGTACAGAGTATCAAAAGTTGCTTGTAGATATCGATGATCATAGTAATCGAAAATGTCATTTGTTTCGATTTTAGCAATTGTTCAAGAATTATAAAGCCCGAATGATGAGACAACGTCATTGCGAATTAAACGTCACAGTTTACATAAAATCTCCTCAATTAATTCAAAACAGACTTTATTAAAATATAGAACTTTAATTTTTAGCTGACATTGTCTCCTCAAACATGGAATTTAATAACAAGCTAATATATTTGGCATGTAATAAATTGGCACGTGATAAATTGGCTTCAAATTCCCGAAGAAATCTGAAATTATTGCACAACTTTTGATACGCTCCATATACATGCGCGTATGGAGGGAGAAAAAGATAGGCATAAAATAGAGAGAAAATACGGCAGGAAGAACACGCCGAAACAACGCGCGAGGATTGTTGTTGAACCTAACTGCGCAAACATCGCCATCCGCTGATTGCTTCGATTCGCGCAGGTTTTGCATTCAGAATCAACGACGGGGCCGCGTGGCGGTAAAAGAATTGTGTACGGAGGGCGAATTAATGCGCGAGTCAAACTCGGAATTGGAAAAACAGAGCGGTTACCGCGGTCGGTGGTTGCACGTGCTCGCACGCGTATGTACGAAACGATCGTTTTTCCCCACGTTTACATCACGGTTCCATATCGCCCTTCTACGAGAACTTTCCGCCGGATTTCATAAAAATGATTGCTGCATATCGAAAAACCGATAAACTTTTTGAAAAATTCGATTCAGACGTAATAAGCATTTGTGTTGAGGCAACTGCATATCATATCTTTACGAACTAATTTTTTTACAAAACAAAATACAATGAAATTGATCAAAAAGACATATATAGAGATTACGTTGCATGTAATGCATTATCTTTTTTCATTTTTTTATTTTTAATTCTGATAATTGCAGATTATCTTCATAACTAATTATCCTCTATTTAATATTCTATAATGAGTGTCGTGCGAGAGGCAATCACTGACGGAATATTTTATACACGGCTTATATCGGCGACGAATGAAATCGCGAAAACAATCTTCGATAAATTATTACAGATTATCCGTACAGAATTTTAAATCAAAATTCAGAGACAAATATATCACGCTCCGTAATAGAGTAAACGGTGCGCGCATATGGATGTACAATTTTATAGTTTACTTCTCCGGTGACTAATTAAATAGCCGAATTAGTGGTGATTACTGTAATTTTCACGATGCGGGTGATAAAGCGCCGTATGCCGCCGCGCCCAATTGTGCCCCGTTATTTGCGCCCTTCCGGCTTATTATGTGAGGTGTCCCGTAATTTTCGTTCACATTGTTAAAGCCGACGTTTAAATAGCATTCGATAGGCGATACCATAAAAAATGTTGATGAATTTTACGCTCCTCTCCCAATGACAACCAATTAAATGCTCGAATCGCTTTCAATTCGTTCAATTTCCCGCATAACGGAATCTCGCGCGCCAACCATCATTCCTTTCGATGTTCGATTAATTTGATGATTCGATTCTCCAACAACAAAAATCTTATATTGGACGTTTTCATAATTTTTTTATCTTTAAAGTTAAATATGTTAGACGTAATTAAAAAGGTGCAAAGAGATATTGAAATAATGTTTATACGAAAAAGTTTTGTTAAATTATCTAAAAATTTAGATAGATGCAAATCTAAAAATAATTTTGTTGGACTGTTAAAATAATTATATACAAGCATGAGCAATGTTGCAAAAAATTTTGACATTTTAACAACTAATTTGAATGTCCTATATAATTATTTTGATGGTCCAAACAAAATTATTTTCAAATGTATTTAGCTAAATTTTCAGCTACTTCAGCAAAACTGTTCTTTTCATGTAGCCATAAAGATATTCAATATATAAAACAAATTTATCATCGAATTTAAAATAGCTCCGATATATTTCGCGAATGATAAAAAAAAGATTCGGTTGAAGAGACGCAGCCGCTGTTGTTTTCTCCAGAAAAGAGCTGTAGATGGACGATGCATTTGATTGCAGGTGGACGCGCATCGGAGCAATTAACGAGGCGAGCGTTTAGCATAGATAATCACTCGCGGGAACCGGGGCTGGCGAAATGCCGTTTTGGCTCTCCGCGATCCCCGATGCAATTATCAATCGAGAGAGCCCGATGTGCATTAACATAATCAGATCAGTCGGCCGCCGCTGCCGCCAAATCGTTCCACAACCCCTTCCGGACCAAAAGGCCATTCTCGTCCGCCTTTTAGCCACCTATTTCGCCGCCGTCAGCCTCACGCCGATCTCACGCCGTTTCTCTGTGCCGCAATTAATCCGAAATGCGGCACGATGACGTGGCCGAAAACGCGGAGCTGAAAACTGCTGCGAAGGCGCTGAGCGATTATCCCGGTTCAATCCAATCGCGCGCTCCTATCGCCGCGATCCGATCGACGATACCGCCTTATTCCGTCATTAGAATGAATGGAACTCGATAGTCGATAGCAATAAAATCTTTTATGATCGAACGTGATGACGTACATAAACGAATGCAATAACTCGAAGAATCACTAAGCAAACGATTATTACGATGAAATGAATGTTTGTGATATTATAGCGATGTACTGTTGGTAGATTCATTACCCATTCATTACGATATAGATTAGCTTAGATATACATTACAATAATCATGTAAATTTAAGGAAAACAGCACACGTCGTAAGCAGCTACGACATAATTAAACACTAATATTCTGCATTCGCTAGATATCGCGGTAAATTGAGTTTGCGGAGGATCAACTCAAATCGCGAAATGGAAAACCAACATTTGTGTTTTATGTACAGAAAAAAATCGCAGCAGCGACAATAAGTATCTTTTTCAATAGTAATATGCAGAAATGCAAGGATTTGTTTAATTGCAGTGAAACAATATGCGGAAAAAATTCTTCTCTCAAATTGATATTTCTTTTTGAAAAAGTGAAAAAAAATCAGTTAATGAAGGACTGACATGAACGGAATTCTCTTTTCTATTCACAAGTTTGTACACAAGTCAATTATTTGCAATACACGATAATAATCATGTAAAAGAAACGTCACGCTAATAACTACAATGTAACACTCGCCCCCTGGGATAAGTAACAAACGTGGTTTACGCGAGCATCCGGAAATGGCAGTTACGATCTAATAAATCGCAGGGGATGCTCGATTAAGGTTAATGTAAAGAATAATGTACTTTTATCGGCGATAACCTAAGTGCCGGCCCGTGTAATTTACAGCGCGGACCATTAGCTCGAATGGGGGTCGATAGGATAGTAATAACCACTATGGGCGCATTGCATGAGAGAGGACGCGCCCGTAATAATGGCGAGCGGATTAATAAACACTACGAGTGGACTAGAGTCTACTGCTAAGCGAGATTTATTAATGAGTCGCGCGATCGTAGAGCCGAGGACCGATAAAATGTTCCATAGGTATCGCTAAAACCAATGTAAATATTAACGATGATTGATAAGGTTCTAAGTATTCGTGTCATTAACTGCCGCCCTGATGAAAATTTTTCACAAAATTTTTATACGAATTGGAATATTTTTCAGAAAACTGAGAAAAGTCTGCATCTTTTCTTAGAATTTTTCATACATACATGAATTTTGAAATATTCTAAAATTTCTGAGATTTTTTATTCTGTAATTTCTGAAAACCTCAAACTATTTTTTTTTTTTAGATTTTATCAGAAATTGTTATAAACTTATAGGCTCTTTTGGAAAGTGTTTTAATTTGTATAAAAGTTATGAGAAAATATGAAAAAGTTACAGAATTTTTTATACAGAAATTCTGAAAAATTATACAAAATATTCTGAAAAATTTCCACCAGGACGACGCGAGAGAGGACAATTAAAAGGAAGAAGGGCGCAGAGAGTTCGGCTGTTACTTCGCAAAGTAAATTTAGAGACGGGCATATCGAGGATCTAACGTATCCGAAACGCGCCACGGCTAATGACCCGACTAATTAAGCTTCGTTAGGCGAAGAATTTCCGAAAGAAACACGGGTCGTGCATTAACGCTTTCCCGTAAGTAATTAGTATTACGTAAACTGGTATGCGGACCATAGTTTGACAACGCCGGCATTCTTGAATATTTCTGGCGAGTCACCTTCACCATCGTTTCGAGAACGAAGGGATCTAGGGTGCTCGGTAAAGAAAAAATATGAGGTAAACTTAGTAATGTTGAGTCATCTTTGCGTCATCTATATATCGTGTAGCAGTTTCCAAATTGCGCTAACAGCATTGAAATAATATACGAACGAAAATATCACGTATCACGTAGAATAAATTAATTATTAATTAATTGTTTGCCTTATCTACATGTAAACATGGAATTAAAAAAGATTTATAATCACAATTTAAAAGAGAAAACGTGAAAGATAATGATAAGAATCACGTGAATCACGAGGTGAGATAAAAAAAGTTAGCAAGGAATACAGAGATATGTGTCACGATAAACTTCCTTTCCAAGAAATTTTCCAAGAAATAGTATATCAGAAAGGTATATGAATCACTCAGGAAGCGGCGACACCCTTTACAGACGACACCCTTCGAATTCATTGAATTACGAATGCGGAGAAAAATCGGACTCTTTTGCGATCGCGAAGGGAGCTTTGCTCAAGATGAGCTCGAATTCCCAAATTTTCGTGAACCACTCCGCTCGTTGTCTCCCGCTCCGGAACAGAGAGGAAAATGTCGCGCGCGTACCACCTTAGGGATAGGCACTCCTCGCCGAAGACGCGATACATATTCTTATTTGTTGCCGCGCAATATTTCCACCGCTTCCGTGAAAACGTATACGCACGACGGATTCCTAAGGGAATTGCGTTCCTCCACTCTTCTGCGAATTCCGCCGTGTCGCCGGGGAGACATCGAGTCGTTTTCGCTTCGACCCTGGTGAACACGAGTCTTCCTCCCCGAGCCCGAATCCCAGAAAAGAATGGGAAATAGAGAGATTGGTAAGCAGGGGAGGGAAAGCCGACTCTCCCGATGGAATCTTGCTTTGCTCTTCCATTTTTCGTGGAATTGGAACGACTCTGCGGGCTCAATCCCTCGTAGGCTACCTTGCTCCTTCCAAAAACCTCAAGCAAAACGCGATTTTTCATGGGAAAACCTCGCGGGACATCTATATCGTTGAAATATCGAGGTAGTTTGATGAAAACAGACGCTTAGTCTGAACCTTTTAAAAACTATATCAATCAAGAGTTAAAAATTCTTATTTTTTATATTTTTTTATCAATAATTAATATCGACAATTTAATTTTGGAGAGTTTTTTGAAGTTAATCAAAGATTAAAATCGTGCACTTTAATCTTTGCATTTGCAAAGTTTCGCTTACTAATATCAATGTTTTCAGTCATTTATTACATTGAAAAAAGAGTTTGATAATAATAACCAAGCTTAGATGATAATTACTAATGCTTGGTGAAATAGTTTCAATTAAATGATTAATTAATATAATCAAAAAATTAGTGGCAAACTCAATTAAACGCTAATTTTACTTTATTTAGTAATTATTATCAAACGATTGGTTACTATTATTATGTTATAAATATTTACTAAATATTACACCAATACGCTAAACAAAATATGTTTATATGGTAGTTATTATCAAGTTTTTTTCAGGTGTACATTGTTTATATTTAATACTTTCATTAAGAAAGATCTATTTCATTACGATACTACCATGAACGAAAGGAATTGCTCTACGGTATGTCGTATAATTGCACTGCTGGCTAGCACCCTGTGGTAAGAGACGAGAGTGCACTTTCGCATTCCGCGGACGTAGCCACGAGAGTCCTAATGCCTCGTCCAGCTGAATGTCCACGACCAAGACTACGCCAATGTTCCGCAGGAGCTCGAGCGAATATCCTTGTTCGGTCGCGTTAACGCGGTCTCGCGAGCTGGACGACACGTCTCGCCTCGTTTTACAAGTGCAATGAAAGACGTTAACAAGGCGGTGACACTCCGTGATTCTCATCCTCTTGGTTAGCTACCAGGCGTCACGTGTGATAAACGCATATCGACCTGCGAGTCTTCAAAGAGTGTCTTGTGTAGTTTGGAAAATCATCTAGAGAATCAATATCGCGCTTTGTATCTATGACTGGAAATAAAATGCAGATGCTAAAAATAATTTTAGGAATCCGGAGAAAAGATCTTTAATTAAAAATAAAGTTATAAACGACAAATATCATATCATTGAAATATTTGATTAAATATCAAAACATGCATATTCTAATGTCATTGGATAATATTCTGGGAACATTTTATTTAAAAATCAAATCTTTTCTTAGGGAATAAATCTTCTATCTATAAAATCAAAACTGTTTCTGACAGTTCCATTTATTTAAATTTGTTGAAAAATAAACACAATTTTGTTAAAAAAAAGATTATCAAAGAAAAATTTAATGTAAAAAATAAGACTCGTAAAACGCCAAGAAATTTCGCTGAATTTATTGAAATTCAACTGATATAACATTGCCGAAGCAAAATGTTCTTAGGGCTTTGAAAGGAATGCAATCTTGCCTCTCGATGTACGTTTTTCACGTTCGAGATACGAGCTAAAATCATCTCGTTCGCGATACGCAGCATCGCGCGTAGCTAATGAATCACCTATTCCCGCGTATGAAAAGCCCATTTTACGTTAATTTCTTTAATATTCCATTAAAATTGTTCCATTAACTTTGTCGGCGTAAAGGGGCGGGTGAGTTTTTTAACGGGCTTCGTTGCCTCCCCGGGGAATAATAACGCGTCCACACGCGCACGTATTTTCTACCACGCTCACCGTCGCTCATATTGTGAAACGATATTACCCGCTTTATAACGTATAAATGTACTCGATACGCGCGGTCGAATGAAAAACTTCCGATCGATGCAGCAACGGCCTCGTAGAAAACGTAACTCCTCGCGCTGCAAGCTCACGAAACGCAGGAAGAAAGAGAAAGAGTTCATTCGACGAGTCGCGCGAATTCGAGAATAGCGTAATAAACCTCGGGAATTCAATTTATCGAAAAGTTATCACGTAATACGGAAAACAGAGTCGCGGACTTACGTGTACGCAAAATCTTGTACAAAGCAATGCTGCGTTTGGATTTCTTGTGTCATTTTAAAGTTTTCGAAAATCTGTATCATTAACTATTACATTTGTTATTGCAATCGCGTTTGTTAAACATCCATCGATACACTTTCTACTACAATGCGATCGTAATGCACACCTTTCAAACAAATTTTAATTTTCTTTCATCGCTGTAAAACTGATTATAGACTGATAATGTAATTATTTCGAAATGGGATGTTAATATCGGATCAAGTCTCTACCTGCGGCAGGTACACGGCTGTAAAGATTCTCTGTGACCGGGATTAGCTGTACGAACGATGCTGGAAGCCGGAAGGCATGTGGACGGATCGTAAAGCCGATAGTCGGCGGCTTAACGAGCCCGTTAAAGCAATCGTGGTGAGTCGCGTGTCTAAAGTGACGAGGGACATCCGTAAATCGTAAAGAGAAAGAGAGAAGGGAAGAGAAGAAGAGAGAGAGAGAGAAGAGAATGCATTTATTTACTGTAGGATTTGTTAATCCGTTAACAACATATAACAGCAAAAAAGCAAACAGTTTGGACATTAATCTACACAAAAAAGAAAAATATAATTAGAATTCGCGCAATGCTCGTACAAAAAGGCGAGAATAAAAATAAAGGAGATAAAGATATATATATAATACTGCTGCAGATTTCGACTAAAAATAAGAGCAAGTTGAAATAAGATGCATATATGATGATTAAAGATCTAGAAGATATAATCAAATTATATTAAGCTTATATTATTAAAATTGTGTTTAAATATTTATAAAAGAATATTCCAAAAATAATTGAAAAATATAATAAAATACTAACCGGTAAAAAAGAAAGGAAAAAAGATATATACATAATGTAATAATTATAATTGAAATTAAATGGTAATATAATCACAATTTTACTGGATCAAGAGGAATTTATACAAATACATTTTTTACCTCAAAAAATTAATGAGAGACAATAACAATAATTTAAAAATATACATAATTACACAACAGCGTACTTTTAAAGTTAAAGTTATTGTCATTAAAATGAAATTACTTTATATTAATTCTTTTGAAATTACTTTGTATAAATTAAGTTTAAAATTAGATCAGAGAAATATATAAATTCTTTTTGATTATCTACTTCCACAATTGATAAATCAACTGGTCAAAAAAGGAAAGAATATGAAACGAAAAAGACAAAAGGAAGAAGAAAAAGAAAGAAAGCAAGAAACAAAATCGCTGTTGACGCCACGTGCGAAAGGAGAGGCGAAAAGATTTATTGCCGCATAATGCGCGGCATGCTCTTGAACGTTGGTTATTATAATATCTCGACATGGTGAGCTACGCAACTCGTATTATTATGATAAGTGTTCGTGTGGGAGTCATGAATGACAGTGGCGGGTGCTCGACGTCACACTTCAAAGACCTATTTAGAAACGGGATGATTTTCAAATGTCGTCGCATACTTATGCGCGACTCGCCCTGATATGAGTTTTTTTTTTTAATTTTAATTCATCTAGTCTCTATTGTATCGTATGTAATATGTCTGTATCATTCAGCGTTGTTACAGGTATCCGTCATCACATTCAAGTATGACACTACGCTTGAAATTTTTGCTCGATTTTACAATCACTTCTCACGCAATTGTAAATGCTCGCATTAAAGCATCCAAGATCGATATGTTTTCCTTAGCTTTCCACGTTCTCGTTCTATGTCTAATTATATTAAAATATAATATAATTAGTTAAGTTGATATATAATAGTCTTTTTGAAATTATGTGGCCAATTATTTTCCTGAACGAGAAAAGTTATACGATTTAGTGGCATTTGTTACCTGATCGGATCAGTACATTTTGAATTGAGTACATTCTTTAGCGTCACAGCACTCAGCATTAAATAATGTAAACAGGAGTCATACATTGTGAGTATACCGTCCAAGCCGATCTTATACCATATCTCTAAAAAATCTTATGAATATGCATCACTCGCGTACACGTGTTCACGTACGCGTGCATGCATATCTCTGTGAGGGTCAGCACACACGCGGCGCACGACAGCGAACGAAGAAGGGGGTCGAAGAAATGGAAGGGTGAGAGGAAACGAGCGAGATTATCTGCGGCGTGACAGGGGATTATGTCCGCCTGTCTACTAAACCACCTTCTGTCCTCGTGCTCGCTTCTCCTCCGTTTCTACGTTCTCGCTGTCTGAGCGTGACACCGTAAATACAAGGCAACGGTGCAGGCTATAACGATGCAAAAGTGGCTCGGCGAAAATTCGAATCAGATCGTAGCTTCTTCCGTTTCTGTCAGCGACGAGGAAATTCAGAATCCTCTTCGATACCCGCCGTGAAAAGGATTTTGCGTAGACGACATAAACTTAGAGTAAGAAGGTAATCGCGATAAAATTTGCTCGCGCATTGTACCGCGAAAGACGTGAAAAAATATTTGTAACGCTTATGCGCTGTTCTCCGCACACATTTCCATCTTTTATTTTATTTACGTTACCGAAGAATATTTATTCAGAAGAGAGCTATGCGATACAAAGATGCAGCGTTAGCTTGTACAGCGTTAGCTTGCATAAAATTATCAAGGATAACCATTTTACGTGCATTTATCTCGCTCGCGAGATGTATAGCGGGGGTAATAAAAATTATATGTAAAAAGTGGGCGCACTGCGGCGAGAACGGAACGAGCGCAGGATCGACGTCGTTGACTTTTTGAGAGGTATTCCCCTTCATGAATGTTGCAACGCGAACGGACGCTGCAACCTCTCGCGGCTGTAAAACCAGGATGCTTCTTACCGTCGAGATTTTAATATTTGATCTCGTGACGCGCGGTGAGGAGAAAAGAGAAAGAGAGAGAAAGAGAAAACGAGAGAGAGAGAGAGAGAGAGAGAGAGAGAGAAAGACAGAAAGTTCGGGATACCACAGAGCTGAGATAACGGCCGTAAGAAACCGCGAACGTGAAAAAGGTAAAGATTCATATTAGAAATCACAGGGAGAAAGAGAGAGAGAGAAGTCTCGACGTTTAAATATTCATTCGCAGTTGCTTAAAGCAAATAGATGCGGTAAACCGAGTCTATTTAACCGAGAACTCTTAGCATCTCTTCGCAGTTAAGTGTTGCAGACTTTTTCCTTGCTGCTGGAACGATCAATGAACGGTGACAAATTAATAAAATATTATTTGCAGTTTGTCGCATTGCGCGTACTCGGGATGTCTTCGATCAATTTCTTGTTTCCTTTGAATAATTGCACATATAATTAAGAGTTATCACTAAATATCGAAAAATATATAAAGTATAAATATAATAAATATATAGTTTATATAAAAATATAAAACACGTATGAAAATATATTTTACATAAAACATGAAGTTTTATATATATATACATAAAATATTATTATTCATATAAAATATTTCAATATATTCCTGGAGTTAAGAAATAAAAAAAATTCATAAAGCGTGCAATATCTTGAATTTCGAAACATGTTTAAAATCGAAATATACGCATAAAATTCAAAAGCGTGTTGTGGAGCTCGCAGAAGGCGGCTGACGGTATTAGAACGCAAATCGACGATCGATGTTCTCCTCATATTGCAGCCTTCGTCGGCCGGCTAATATGAGGCACGAATTCGATTTTCGCCCTAGATGGGCCGATAATGCGGATACGCGGCTGTTAAACCAGAAGTGTTCGCATTCCATATACGCGAACCTAGCGGCTGTGACCTAGCCTTCCAAAGATAACCCAATTAACGGATGCATTACCGAACATTCACTGTATTACGTAGAACCGAATACTCATATACGCCGCTCGTGTAATTCCGTAATTTACTCGCTTCTCTGAAAAGACTCGAATCATAAAATCCTGTAAAAATTGAAACGTCCAATTCCAACTTTCGTTCTTCAAATTTATATTTTCTCGTGTAAAGCTATCGCAAAAACACCGACATATAATATATAACATATAACATATATACATATTTATTCTTATAATTTTTACGTATATTATACGCAGTATTGTATATTGAATAAAAATTACATTAGATAAAAAAAATTATGATTTTGTTATATTTACGAGTTTTATTCTTTCTTGATATAATCCGTTTTAAATTGCATTGTTAATTGCATTATTCCGCCAATTTTAAACTTTAAGTCATTCTAAATACGTCATACAATTAATTTAGCAATTTTATTATCGGATAATGTATTTTGTCATACACGGAGTATTCTCGTTTCCATTAGCAAAGATCGTACGGGGAGCAGTTAATAATCCATTAACGTCCCTTTTAATCCATTGAATCGCTATCTTATCACGAGCATTTCGCCGATTTCGCCGTGATGTAATCGCGCCCGCATTCGAGGGAGATCAACAAAACAAGGGTGGCAATGACGGGGGTGGATAACGCAACCTTTCTAATTAGGGGAAGGCCGATACGTTTTGCGAACGAAACTCTAATTAGGCGAAGGCTGCGGGCGTATCGTGCTGTAGCAATCGACGCCGTCATTTCATGCGGAAGAGATTGGCTCTGCATCATCTTATCAGTGCGGCGCACTCTTTGAGCGCGAAACATCGCGCTCCCTGCTCGGCAGGCTCGAAGTATCGAATCGACGTTGCTGTGTGACGCTCAGTCAAAGCGAAAGACGTGCTTAATGCCTCGTGAAAGGGGCGTTAATTAAGAGCTTCCGGCTTAACCGCGTCGAACAAGATCGGCGGAACCGAGGAAAATTGGTTGAATTCTGTACTCTCTTTCTCTCTTCCTCTCCGAGTGTTCATCAAAATGCAAATTGCATTCAGCTTAGCGTTAACATACGACTGTTTTATTTGCAGTGGTGACTTGCGATCTAATACCGAACTTTCTTTCAAACTAGAAAAAGCTTTTTGATGTAAAGAAATATTGGAAAATATTGCGTTAAATTTTATTTCACATCGATAAACGTATTTATATAGCAAAAAGGATAGTGTGCTGCAAGAAAAATTCATGAAAATGACATCATTATTCTTATTATTGCAAATCGTGTCACTGCTATGAGATTGACACATCATTGTTAGCACGAGAGTGAAATTTATCAAATAATAAAACAAAAAAAATTGCGGTGAAATTAAAAAAAAAAAAGAAGAATAACAGCTTGTCGAAACTTGGACGTATGGATATGGATCAAGAAAAGAATTTTATGTTATAAAAATCAACTAGATTGATCACTTGATCGACAAAAGTTAAACGGTTGTGTCTCAATGGAAAAAAATATTCTGTTAAACGTATGGCCCGTCATATGCCAACTTCTTTACTCGATAAGCAAATCAGACTTTTTCATCCCGAAATCTAATTTACAAAGCTCGCGCTTCGCCAGTTTGACGGAATTTCGCTGTACCAGTTAAGCGGACTTTAATCTTGTCAAAACTTTCTCATCAATGCGCGATCGATGACTTCGGTACGGCGCGATGCAACGCGACGCGACGCGATGCCTTGAGATTCGAAGCCTCCGTGGAATTCCCTCTCAAAGAATTCATTCGCCACGACGAGGGCTCGATAAACGGGATCAATTAGGGCGAGAATGTCGTCTATATGCGGCTCGTCGTTAGAACGCACAAAAGAGCGCAACATTTGCGAGCGTCTTTCAACCCGTTCTCTGGAATTTTCCGGAGATTTTCTCCTTCGTACATAAAGCGAGTCTCATACTTTCCGAGTAACCTTTCTTGAAATTCCTCTGCGTCATCGGCAATTTCATCAAGATCGGAGCTGATCCGAAAAATTAGCGAAATAAAAAAGTATAATGCATTTGCGAATAAAGAAGAGTTCCTTTTCCTTCGTTTTTTATGAAAATCATGTTGTATAAAATTATTCCTCAAACATTTTTAATTTGTTTCAAAAATATTTTATTTGCGATTTCATTAAAATTTAATAAAAATTGCTTTAGAAAAGCAGGAATATAAATCTTATTTCTCTCTTCAAAGAAAAAATTTTGCATAATGTGTTACATGAAATGCTCTTCAAATACGTTCTATTTACTTCGAAGGATTTCAAGCGGAATAATGAAGAATATCCGAATAATAAGGGACTTCGATACGCTTATAGGAGTATTTAAAGTTTGACTCTCCTCTTTGGAAGCGTTCATATTGATCTTGCAAATTGCGCCTTTTTCCGTTCTCTTTAGACTATTTTATGATATCTCTTTCGAGCGGCACGATTTTCGCCAAGTTTCTCGTGTCTACTATTTTCTGAGAGCATTATCCTCGCGAAATTACAAGACAAGCGTAGGAAGATCGAGCGAGTTCCTGAAGCGAGCACGACTTGTACTCTTTAGGAACGATGACTGCAGTTTTGTCATTGCACTCCATCTCCGCTTCCGCTTTCCTCCACCCCTACTTTCCAAGTTTTTAAGCCAAGTTTGCCGTCGTTCTTCCATCTCCGCTTCCTTCGTTTTTCTCAATAGATTCTACATAAATCTAAAATCTAGGACAACACGCAAGTCTGAATAGTTTTTTGTCAACTTTTGTATGCAAAATGTCGGTCTATTGTTTAGCATTGTGCAATATTTGTGAATCAACAATGAAAACTCTTTAGAAAATTATTTAAAACAAAAACTTTAACATAAACTGAAAGAGACTATTGACAGATGTGGTCCATATTTTATTTGTCATGAAAAAAATTGATTAATTAATTAATTAAAATTAAAATTTATACTGCATAATCGACCGATAAGCCAGAATTAAAATGCACAATGAAACCTTTAATCCATCGATATTTTTATCGATATAGAATGTGTCTCTCTCTTGTACTTAAGGATCTAAAAGAATTCCAATCCCATGTGATAACCGAAATTTCTCTTCCTTTCTTTTCTACGCGCCAATCTTTAGAAATCCCATTCGTGGGAGTATGCAGAAGAGCACCGAGAGAAACGAGATGTTTTCATTTAAAGGACCGTATTAACCCACCTCCACAGCCCTATTTCCGCTAGTTTCCACGAGGATTTGCTCGCCATCTCGTAATAGTTTGTAGCAACGCGCGCACATTCTCGCGCGTTCATCAACGCGAAAGAGGAGGTGTTGGGCATGTCGCTGCGAAATAGTTTGCATCCGAGCACGCCGAGTCGGGTGTACTTATAGACAGACATATAAACCCGCTCTCCTTCTAACCCGGTAAATGCGCTCTAAATCCGCAAATGGTCACCTCGGTGGCACGCGAATCTCTTTTCGAATGCGCTTACGTTTGCAATACCTCGGAGATTTCGAAGCTTGCATCTCGTCGGCTCGAAATGCAGCGCGCAATAAATAATATTAGGTCGTTGCACTGGGAGCGTTGCAACCTCCTTGGATCATCTTAAACTGAAAATCGTTTTAGCAGTTTCGACTACTCCGAAAATAAAAACTTTACTTTTTAACGTTCGGATGTAAAGACTTTACTGTCGCCAGAATTTGAAATTGAAATTTGCTCCTCTGTGCGATGGGAGAGAAGAGAAAATGTCAAAACAATCGGATTAATTTTACATTCGACATTTACTTGAATTTCGCCGAGTCTCGTATCTTTCCGTACAGAAGTTACAATTGTTAAAGCTTATTGTCATAAATCAACTAAGTTCTCCGTTTAATTAACAACCGAAACTCAACAGATCAACAAAGAAAATGACAGATCTAATATTTGGAGGCGAGTGGAGACTGCAAAAATTGTTTAAAATATGTTTCAATCAGTTTTTACAGTTCAACTGTTACAATGCCACTTTTATTCACGATCGAACGAACACGCGAGTACGCACACGGGCTCTCCCTTTCATCGAGGATTTTACGGAAGCTCACTTCGGCACCGTTTTCACGGCACCTAACGGCACTTTAAGTACATCCTCCTCCTCCCCTTCCTTAAGGGAGAAAAAGTTTCGCGGTGGATTTTTCAAGTAACGTCACCCATGCGAGAAGTAAACTCGCACCCCACTATGTCGGCGTCAAAGGATCAATGAAAAGTCGGCTGGATTCCCTTCGAGATAGATCGTGCGGCTCCGCGAGTGACGACTTCTTCTGCTTTTTGCCTTTTCAATCTTCCGTCACGACCGCGGTGAAATCGAGAATAAAAAGTTTCGGAATTTCAAACAGATCAATGGCGCTGACAGAGAGTTGGTTTTGATTAATTTTCGTGATATCCTACACGCCTCTGAATCACAACTCTTAATAGAGATAGGTATTAAGATCCATTTTATAGCGGGAGATCAAAACATAATTGGCTCTACGTTTCAGAAATCCTGAAAAGAATCGAGATACCGCAATGAGAAGAAAAACTTCCGATTAAAAACTGAAAAAAATTTCTTTCCTTTCTCAATTCGATATTTGTTCGCCTCTTAATGAAATAATCGCGAAATTACGTTCGCAGAGACGCGGCTATTCGACTCTTTGAATCAACTATCGTCCCAGGATCCGCTGTAAACGCAGTAGTTTTACTGGTGCCAGTCGATTGTTGTCACGCGCACAAATCAAGACAATTCGGTCAAAAAATCCGTGAAAAGATTCAGGAGAAGAAGAGTTTACTCTCGTCCTCCGCTCTGCGACGAGAGATCTCTTTGCCGACAAAGAACCGGAAAAAAAGGTAAATCGAGAGGAGCTGAGAGAAGGAAGACTTTCTTTGCCACCTGGAAGACAATTACTGGCCTAGAGAGAAGATCCCTTCTCTCTCCCTTCTTTCTCTCTCTCTCTCTCTCTGTCGCTGTCTCTACGACCGRGAGCTTTCAATTAGTAAGTTGCGGGCAAGATCCTTCCGTAGAATCCCGCAGGAGACAACTTCGATGCGGAAAACGTCTCGTCGCATAAAGACCCTATAATAACAGTCACGAAGTAACAACGATTTACTACAGTCATCAGTAAAGTCAGTTGATAAAATAATGATAAAAATCCGTGACGAGGCACTTTTACGGTGAATTTCTGATAGCGATTGCAAACAAAGAGTGAAACAAACCGAAACATCCAAATTTTAACACATAAAAGTTAGTGTTAACGTCATTCTATACTTACGCGAGATTTCAATTCTTTTCAATTATTTTTGGAATAAAATCGTTATAAGTTATTTATTGCCATTAAATACTAATTAGATATGAAATTTCATTGTTAAACAGTTAATTAAAGATATATTCATTTTCGATTTTTAGTGAAATGTAGCTCCAGCTCAGACATCATTTCATGACTTCGACATTCACTAGCGTTGCTATTTTAGACTTGAGGCCACTTTAGACGATCGCGGACCTGCTCTGCGCTATTTACGTGTATACAGAAATGGCCGCACACAATGTGGTTCACCTAAACTGTCGATGTATAATCCAGGTCGTAGTTACTATCTCTCTGCTCCTCTCTTCTCCTTTTCTCTCTCTCTCTCTCTCTCTCTCTCTCTCTCTTTCTCTCTTCACTTATGCACACATACTCGTGTGTACCAGTGATCATTTGCGGAACGAAATGCGCACGTATATGCACTATGCTGCGCCGCGTTGATGCGGGATGAAATACCGTCGTCACTTGATTTCCAACGCCGAACTCCAGTACGGCTTTCAGAAAGTTTTCAGGACACAGAGGAGGGAGAAACGTTTACGATGGCAGAAGTTGTCGTGACTATCCATAGAATATGTACGGTGCGTGTTTACGACGCGGGACAAAATGTATGGGCAGAAATGGATCCATGAATGTTTAGAAGATCTGTCGGTATTTTTTAATCAAGTATTTTTTATCAAAAATTTGAAAATTGATCTTCCCTCTGTGTCAACGTTTAAAGTGATGAGTATACTTAGGGAATCTCTTAACATCGAAAGTTATCATAAACGTAAAAAAACGAGTTGTGTTATTTAGCAATTTCGCATGTTAAACATTTCGAAATTAAAAAATTGGCCTATTTGATATATTTTAATGTCCTTTTAGTAATGTTACAATTGAATCTCTATTAATTGCCATGGTAATAATACACAGTTTCATAAAGTTTCAACGTGCTTTCAAAGTTAAACGAGAAATGACGCTCCGCTGCAGTTGCATTTTACATCAATTTGCTATGAATAATGGTGTTAGCAATTTCCGCGTGGTGTAAAGCGGCTGTTTACCCGAGGAAACGTTTGCATGATGCAAACTCCCTGTTTGCGTACGGCCAAACATTTCACGCGTGAATGTAGGACTATAAATTATGCAAGTTCCCGAAGGGAGATAATGTATTTTACTTGATAAATTAAATAACGCGTTTCTCTCGTCTTTACCGAGATCTAAGATATTCCAATACAAACTTATCCAGTTTATTACTTCACTCACTTGTCAACCTCTCTCTTTATTTTTAAATAATTAATCACATTTATTAATTTACTAACATTTATTAATTTCACATTTATTTTGTATCATTTCAGAATATTTTGTACTAGATACTGTTTGTTTTAATTAGATTTCTCTCTCTCTTTCTCTCTCTCTCTCTCTTTCTTTGTATGAAAGTATTTAGATAATTAATTTTTTTCATCACAACATTTTGCTTGCTTGCTTAATAAGTATAGAATTTTTTATTTAATTTTTTACTTATCTTTTTTATATTATCTTTATTTATATTATCTATTATTTATATCATCTTTTTTATTTATATTTTTTTGTCGTTTTTGTATCTTTCGGAAGATTGTCGATTATTGAAGATTGTATCTTTCTTTTTTTGTCGTTTTTCTATCTATCGAGCGCGCGCAAATTTAAAACCTTCTTTCTGTGACTCGGAATAAGAATGGAAGGAAATAAACAGATGGATGGTGAAGAGAAAGAGAAAGATGAAAGTCCAAACGAGAGATACTACCCCTCGCCGGGTAGTGGATTCTGCGTGTTAGTAGTAGCATTCTTTTCCCTTGTCCCGCGTTCGAGCGGAAGTACTAGAATTGAAAATCCATTATCTCTGTTTTTGCTCCGACGCCGGCGTATATTTACGCCCATACTCGAGCTTTTCAACGCGGCGAAAACAGGCGCAACTTTCACTTCCCATTCCGCGACGTTAGCGAAATTGAACGCCATCGTTGAGATGATACACAATTGGAGATTAACTGTGTGGAGTTAATCGACCGTTGTAGAGATTAGATTGCGTCACGGTATATGCGCTCGGATCGAGTAAAAAAAATTGGACGCACTCGAAATTTATTTCGAAGACTACTAATAGCAAACTAACCCTTAGATATATTTGTCTAGAATGTTATAAAATATTAAATTTTAAACATCTTGACGATGCGATTATATTAATTTCAGATACAATACTTATCCGTAGCTACAAATCAATAGCTATAATGTATTCACTTGGACGTGAAGTAACATATACTTGCTGAAAGAATAATAATTTAAAAATCTTGGGGGGGTGAATCGATGAAAATACCACGGAAATGTCGCGAGATTCTTTACGATGATGACACCGCCAGATTATTCGCCGCGAAGAGTCGACATGAGATTAATGACCTCGAGCGAAAGAGGAGCGCGTCGCTGAGAAAAATAACGGGTTATTCGAACGAAGCATAAAAGAAGGAAGATAAAATGGCGAATCGCAATATTGAAAAGCATCGATTGACGTGTACCCGGAGGCGAATCTAATAATCCATGCGCTTGGACTGACGCCAACCCAAAGTCTGTAACACATCGCCGTCGCCGTTGCCGCTGTCGTCGTCGTCGTCTAGCGCATCAGGAAGATGCAATTGCAATCTGTCGAAGAGTCGATGCACTCGGAAATGGATCATCGCGCATTTTCATTTCGGTTATTTGGCCAAGTATTTTGCCTGTCTTTTAGTCTCCTAAATCGCAAAAAAAAAAAACAAATTACAATACTGACTTAAAATTACAAACGTATTCATGTTCAACCATCTTCATGTTCAACCGTAACGTCATCGTCACGTTTTCGAGAACTTTCAGAATTTTGGAAGAAGCTACTTTCATTATTTTAATAGGCAGATTGATCGAATATTCGTTATAATTTAGAGCAGTGATCGGAAAATAATTTTAGAATTTTTAATCGGAAAGAGTAATTTTTATGCGACTTTTCAGACCTTCGGATTTTCATGCAATATGGATTTCTGTGGAAAAAAGATTACTTCAATAGTCCACTGATTTTATTTTATCTGCAAACCTTTTCTGTGAACATACATATCACAAATCCAGATTTTTTTTTAAGCTTTGCTAACTGGTGTATCGCACGCGATTGAATCGAGGAATAGAGACCGACAGAATTTGTTCCGACAATATTTCGAACGTCGATAAAATCGACGCTTCGTCACGTGAGAAATAGTTTTATCTTTTCGGCTGGATGTGTTTCGTGTGCGAATTAATGATCCGCTCGCGACATCCGTGGAGACACGATCGCCGAGAGAGACGTTATCTCGCGACTGCGACTCCCCCGAGAATCAAGTCGAGTGTAACATTAAAAGGAGAAAGTACACGCGCGGTACCCCTTCGGATTTGAGTCCGCGATTCCGCGATCTCTTTTCTCTCTCTCCTGCCGCATTCGCTCCCTTGTGCAAACACGTTTCTTTATGGTACCCCGTTATTGGAACTGCGAAAATCTCAGATAAGCATCCTTGGGGCGCGAACAGTCATGCATTATCAATGTTATACATTGTGTTTGTGCTTGAACACCCCTTCGCATTTTGTGTCACGGTCGAAGAGGGACCTAATCGCAACGGGCCAACTTTCCACGCTTCAGATCAGTAACTCGCGATATCAGCGGAGTCGAGAAATTATGGGACTAGCGTGGTCATCAGAAAGAAATGGATTATTGTATGGATATTCAAAGTAGTGCACAAATATGATGGAATCACGAATGTCAATTCTTTGAAATTTGCAATCGAAAATTTACGTTCGATGATTCAATCAATTATTTAAATTTAAAGCTTCAGAAAAATTTGATAATATTCAAAGTTAAAAATTTATAATTTGAGGATCTGTAATTATAGAGTAGCGTTTACAGCTAAAAAATCTTTGAGGTGTCTGTCTCTGTAGAAGCGTACGAAATTATTTGTGGGATTACTCACTCGCCTATTCTATCCATTTCTATTCATTTCTTGGTGACAGTATTATACGAGCTCTGCCACACCGCCGTTCCGGAACGCTCAGACGCATAAACGATATAAATGACACGAACGCGGCGTTCTCCCTGAGGTCGAAGATATTGTTTCGAAGTCGATAAGTCGGCCTCAAGGGGGAGCGAAGGGTGCCGAACAAGGACAGACATGCCATAGTGTGGCTCGAAGAAGGAAGCGTATGGAAGCTCGCTAGAAGACCACGGCGTTACCTAAGGAATGACGGTAGTTCAAGAAAATGGCGTCGGGAAAGACAGCAACAAAGCAACGCTACGTCCCGGGTCGTGTCGCATTTCTCGAGACATTGCTTTTATCGCGACACATTTTACGACAAAAATCCGTAAAGAAACATAGTTATGTAGTATAACCAGTATATTTAATGCAGTAAAGGTTTTAAGAAAAAAAAATTATAGTATATAAAATTCGTTGTTATTGCTTTTTACTTCCGACAATATACATAACGTACAAAATGATTGTATATTTTTGTATTACATTTCACGAATCTTTTGCCTCAAAAAACATTGTAAAGAAAATGCTACGATCTCTATCAAATTACAATAAATAATGTTACTTCTTTCATTGTAATACCGCAATTACAGCAACATGTTATCATTTCTTTTTTTGTTTTTACACTTTTGGTATTCATTTCATATTCTTTGGATCAGAAGATCAAGCCACAAAATGGAAGGTTCTACAAAAGCAAATGAATCACAATTCTTTCATTCTAATATAACTTAAATGTAGAATTTCCAAGACACGGATCATTATGACAATGCCCGCATATGAGATACGCCTACGTGTTTCTCAGCGCAAACAACAACGGTCAGGTCGAAACCACCAACCGTGATAGTTCCGGGGACGAAGGGACCGCCAACCAATGCTACCCTCGTCGTAGTAGCGGTGCGGATCGTGGGCTTGGTCGGAAGTAGGCGGTAAGGAAGATCGAGAAGCCAGCCATAGGCGCGTCTGCGGGCTCGGGGAAAGGAAGGAAGGAAGGAAGGAAGGAAGTGCGAGCCTAGCGAGGCACGAGACAATTTATGGCCCCTGGAAACAATGCTGCCGTCGGCCGACAAAGGGTGCCGCTGCCCTCCACCGCCCTGCGTCGGCCGAACCCCCCGCCGTGCCGTCGTCGCTACGGAGTTAGCCAGACTACCAACTTCGCACCGCTCCCGCCCGGGTCGTGTCACCCGGGCCTCCGCAAGGTGATTTTCCAGCGGGTGCAACAACGTCTGACCGCTTGTCTACCTTCTCACGTTTCGTCTGGGAAAAGAAAAAAATGCTAGTTCCGCCCGGCGGCGCGCCGGGATGTTTTTCATCCTGTCGACAATCGAAATTTATTGCTTCTACGAGAGAGGGAGATCACAGAGGAACTTCGATGAGCCGCGAATAACCGGGATCTCGTCGCCTTTGTTGCGGTCATCAAAGAGTCGAAAGAAATGCTTTTCTAATAATTTCTCTAAATATTCAACTTTAAATTTGGAAAAATTTCCCTTAAATTAATCAAACAGCAAAGTTCGAAACAGGAATCATTATATTACGCTAGAAAGCATAGAGCACATATTTTTATGATTAATTTTATCATTATATTAAAATATTTACATTGAGTTTAAAATTTTTTTAAGTTTTTGAGCGTTGATGAGTAGAGACGGAGATTGTCAAATCTTCTAAAACAGAATATTAAGATGCTCTTCTAGGCATTTTCCATCATTCGGATGGAATAAATCGTATTTAGTTTTTTCACAGAGATTTTTTTATGTTGAGAGCAATTTTCAAGCTTTAAATGGTGCACAAACATGACATCGCGCTTACGAAGCTGCGTTCAACTCTTCGCACTTAAACCGATACTTTCAATCAACGAGAGAGTCGGCCGCTACTTTGTTCGATCCAATAGACGAAATGTACGTCAAAGTAGCGCGAACGATGTCATTAGCGAGACGAATCTTCCTTTTTATATTATCTCCTGTGAATCACCCAACGTGTTTGGAGTCCGTCCAAAGAAAATACTGAAACTGAGACGGTTTGCAGAAACGAGTACGTCGAACCCGGCACGAAAGAACTGACCTAAATCCCAAATCCTTCAGAGGATTGAATAACGCTTTAGACGCGCACGCGAAATCTCCCTCTTGATTAATAAACTACCTCTTTATTTTTCTTTCAATAATAATGGTGCATTCGCGTGCTTAAACACTAAATTAATTTGTTAAGATTTTCACGTCGATTTTTTTTTCATCCTGTCTGACATTTGACACGATCAATATTCTAATATAAAAAATGTCAAATAAGATCACTTTTTGTATTACGTAGAAAAAATAATTAACACACGATAATGACTCGTACATGGAGTGTCATGCAAGTATTGTGCGATTTTTAATTAAAAATTTCTCTATAACGTATCTAATATCCAGAAAATAATTCTTTAACATCCTTTTCGCGTCGACCATTTGCCATCGAAGCACAGTGGAACATCCTTCGAGCGGGAGTTCGACATTCTGGAACATCCTCCGCGGGAAGCCGCACACGAGAGGCTGGCACGTCTAGCCAGCTACCACCCATTCGTTTCAGCCGCTCTATTCAGGGAATTGGATCGTACGTGCAGATATCTCGAGCTTGAACGCGACGAGTTTTAAGGGTATCAAAGGACAGGATATTAAAGTCTCTCTTATGGGGGCGTGGCAGCGAGGATGCAGGCCGCTTCACGACGACGTAAAGTATCGTTACGGCACAGCTTTCGGTGCATCCAGTAATCCCTCCTCCTCTGCATTCTTCCCCGCAGCCCTGTCGTATTTTATGTGAAACGCTATATCCCGACGAAACCGCGGTGCGGCATTATGCGGCCCGTTTCGCGAGCGCGAAATATAATTCCATGTACGAATTACCTTCGCAGCGAATTCTTCGAAAAAAGAGAGGCAAAAAACAATGGAGGAAATCAAGAACATCCGAGCGTAATTATTGAAATTCTTAAGGGATCGTCTCATCCGTGTCCTCGTTATCTTTAGCTCGCGATTTCATTTATTCGTGAGCTTTCTATTTTGAGATCATCGTCTCTTGAGAGGTAAGGATTACGAAGTGAAACGGGAATCGAAGATAAAACTAAGACATGCGATAAGATATAATGATAAGTGTAGGAGGGTAGCAGGCGTAATTATGACTTTCTTTTTTTTAACGTTTTGAGCGAAAGGAAAGGCTGTGTAACTAATGCTGTGCATATGTAAAAAAAAATTTTTTTAATGTCTAAAAAAAATATGTAATCTTAAATATGACTATCATATACAAATATGAAGTAATATATAAATATTTCTCGTGGTATATTTAATATTATATCATCGAAAATATACGCTACGTATATGTTCTTCTGAAGAATTTTGAAGTAATTTTATGTTACTTTAAGAAATATCTCTAGTATCTCGTAATAGTCATTTGCAGGAAGTGCACATCTGCACGAGATGCAGTTGACTACATAGATGCTCACAAATTGTTGCAAGAGAATCATGATGATAATCTCTCCCATTCTCGAGTTAGTAGTCATTTTCATAGTATCATTTAACTCCTTGCGAGTGCCGTTTTGAGCCGGAAATGGAAGATTTGCAAGGCATGAGGGTTCCGGTTCCCATCACCAGCGGTTGTAGGCGTCGACGAACGAGCGAAACCGATTCCGGACGACGCGTTTATCCCCCGTATGCTCGATCAATGCGAATGTGCGGCGTTTATGTGACAGAGTTCATTGCATTGTCACGTACCGTTACAAATATGTTGCGTAATCGACACGCGTTGCATCGTTATAGTCACTATTTGATACACTTCGGTTGAAACAACAGTATAAAATAACAAAAATTTTCAATTCACGATTCAAAAGATCCTTACGAATAATTAGTGTAATAGCTAGAATTTCACGTGCAATTAAAACAATAAAAATAAATAAAATATTAATCCTCGCAATTCTTTGCATTCAGTTGTTGACACAATCCTACTTTAATGATCAAAAAATATCATGGGAACATTTTATTTTTTTAGTTATTTATTGTATTTTTATAATTCTATAATTTTATAATTTTTCTTTGTTTACTTCTTTATAGATATTTTTATTTTTATTGCAATTATTTATTAGCACAATAGAATAAAAAATCAAACAACATAAAATTATTTAGTTCTATAATTCACGCTTATCTATAATCTATACGTAATCTATACGACAAAACAAATTCATAAGAGAAAAATTTAATCTTAATTATCTTTAATAAAACGATATACAATTTTAAGTAAAGAATGACGAGAAGCGATATGAAGAATGTCTAGGCTAAAAAATACTTTCATATCTTATTGAAATTAATTATAATTATGCGTGATGATTCGAAGCCGCGAAACAATAGGACAAATGTTTAGATTTAGATTCGGGTTTAGCTGTCACGAATTAAAATAAGAAGTAACAGTTTTAATTCGAGTTCAGCGCATACTCGACATTGCGATGCAACGAGACGCGACGAAAGGCGAGAAGGATAATTTTGATCTCGTCGAGAGCGAAGGGAATTCCGAGTGTCGCAAACAACGAGGATTCCAATGTGAAAGATCCAAAAGAAACCACGAAAAGTGGTTCGGTGAACGGCGGCTATAATCAAGTAACTAATTCGAACAATAATCCTCGCTAATGATCGCTTTTTTCGCTTCGATAATGTCGTCATATTTCGATTCTCCAAGAAGAAACGAAATCTTATCTTTATTTGTATAATTATTTGTATGCTCTCTTCTTGATTATTTTTAATTAGCCGGTATATTGTTTAAATACATAAATCAGATAAATTTAATTTTAAATCAATAGATACGTTTTCTCATGCGGGTATTAGATTCATTATATTCCATAAAAAAAGTAATGAACTATAAATAACGGTCACAAGCAAAGTTACATCTGAATTAAACATCGATTCTGCAAAAAGATTTATTTTAGCTCAAACATTTCAATAAAATAAAATTCTATTGGTTTTATTACTCGATTTCACAAATTCAATCATATTATCATCATACAATTCACGATTAACAATTCAATAAATTATTTTATTTGCAATTATTAATCTAAGAAAAATAACGTTTTCTTGACAAAAACAAAAAGTGAAGTATGAGTTTTCCAATATTTTTAATCTAATCGATTATATAAATGTATTGTTAATTAAATTCCTTAACGTCTGATTTTTACACACACGTAGTCATGCAAACAATTCTGAGAAAATAATTTCGGAAGAACAATGAATATAGAGCAGAGGAATTCCATATTGGCGATGGCAACGTTCAGGGCGAGAAACTCACGCGTGGCATCCGCATGTGTGGCCGCCGAAAACACGAGTCTGCAATTATGCGAGCGCGTTAAGGCCGAGACGCATCAACGGAGAGAGAACCGACTGGCATGGCGATTGTTACGGTTGACGAACGCGAAGTCGTCGGTGTCGTCGTCATTTATGCCGTGACAGTCTCGAGTCATTAGGAAGTCTCGCAGGAACGCGCGCACAATGCGACTTTACAATGTGAGAAGGAAACCCAACAAATCTCGCATTTTTTCTCTAATAATAGATTCTTTGAAATTTCTCTTAGCCATTTATTTGAAACCATATCCAATTTTTCGATGTTCAACATTAAAAAGTTACAATTCTCGATAAAAATCTATCTCGACGAGAATTTTGTCATTTATTTGTTCCTTCAAAATTTAAAATTTAATCGCCATTTAAATTTTCAATCTATTATTTGCGATAATTACTGGCATACTTTTTCATAAGTTTCTTATGTAATATCTCTAGATATTAAAGAGAAACTGAAGCTTCTGAAACATTTAATATACATGTCTCATCAATGTCTCTTTCGGCATGATTTCTTATTTGCGACAACTGAAATTATTTCTTTCGTTCTCAAGTCTTTACATTGTTTAAGAGTATTTTAACGTTATATATTTGTTCACAAATAATAAAGAAAACATGACATTACAATCATGATAATCGGAAATTCAATATTATGAAGAAAAAAAAAAAGAAAAAGAAGATAATAAAGAAATATATAGAAGAAGCATATCTTGGCAAAAGTGAGAGTGAGAAGGTCAACGCCTTCCCTGTCTACTTTGTACGGTTCATTATATCGCATCTCGATAAGATTTGTTACCGACACTTCCAACTATCAATTAACATATAATATGATACTGAGGCGCGATAGTGTGCGCAGCTCGCAACACTTTATTCATTTCATCGCGTTAGCCCGAACGACGAAGGGAGATGCAACTTCTCCCTTTGAAAGCGAGAAACTTGATCGTAACTCGACGGGAATGCCGTAAAGGGATCCTAGTTATTGTCGAGCATCTTCTGGCTGATCGAATGAGAGCGAAGTAACGTCACCGGCGTGGCGGGAAGATCGCCGAAGAATGGCAGCCCCATTTCGACGACACGGATCGCTCATAAGGATCTCCGGGGCGAACCCTGGCAGAAGCGGGTTTCTCGTGCCACTTAAGGGCGAACACGGCCGGAGCCTGCGGGGGATCCGCAGCGTCCGGAAAGCTGCGCGGAAGCTCTGCGAGGGTGAAGCTGCGCTGGGAGATTGCATTTAAGATACTCGACTCGGTATTTATAGACTTCTAAACAGTCAACAAGGAATTCTCTCCCGGACTCCTCTGATCCGGAGATCGATCACCATCATTACGTGAACATCGTGGAGCCTTCGCCGTATTACTCGTTCGTCGTTTTGAAAATCATGTAACTAACTGTGTTGGAGCAAATGAGTCACGTAAAAAAGAATTTTAAGAATATACGCATATTTGATCGGAGTTTTTTATCAAAACACTTTGTGTGTTTAAAAAATTATTATGATTTAAATATTTATGTATAGAAAAAAGAGCGAGAGAGAGAGAGAGAAAGAGAGAGAGAGACAGAAAGAGATAACTATTCTATCTTTTTATACTTAGAAATTTATGACGAGTAATCATAAATTTTTAAATATAAAAATTTTACCAATTTTGCTTTATAATGTGCGATTAATGCAGCGATAATACTTTTCACCAGCCTTTTTACTGGTCTAGTGTAACAATATATCGAAAATGTAATGCTACGATATATTAAAATTGAAAACTATTATTCGCAAGCAGATATGCTTTATATAATTTCGTGGAATTTAAAATGTTCCAAAGTGTTTTAATCAAGACTGCGCTTAAGCAGTATTATATATTTGAAACCGATGTTATCATGTTTAATAAGGTAATTTTGATCTGAAAATTATGGACAACAGCCCATTACTCCAATCAGATTACGCTGCGTTATTCTATCGAGTTTCAGATATCCTATCGGCAGGTTTGTATTTAGATAATGGTGCATTTCATCTACATCTTGTTGAATAACGCACACGCACGCAAACAATACCGTATATCTCATTCGTGTCATTTGAGATAATGCACGAACGGATAATGTTTCGAAGTATAAACAAAACGACACGCTGCTAAAAATACCTCGCAAGTTGATAAAAAAACTAAATTATGAATAATTTGCAAAGCAAACAGCTAGAACAAATTTTGTTCTTTTATTGCGAATTAGTATTTGTATCTATTCAAAACATCATTGAAAGTATCTGCTAAAAAAAAGTCACATTTTATTCTCTTTCATAATTCTGATAATCAGCTTTTGTATATGTAATTTTAGAAATAAAATTCTATATTTATAAAAAAAAAAACAAGAATAATTCTAAAGAGAGAGATTCTGACTTCGTTCTCATTCTAACATAGATTATCTTCAAACAATACTTCCATTGTGCTAAATTAAAAATCTTACAAAAAGAGATTCAAGAGATATTTTTTAAGAGTAACATATTTTTCTTCCTATTGTTATACATTGTGAACAGATAAGAAGAGAAGAAAGAAAATTAATGAAACTCGCTTGTATAACACTCCTGCTTACAATAATACATAATCAAATTTTTTAATACGATTATCTCTCTGCTTTGCATCTTTTGCGAGATTGCGCACATAAAAATTGCGCGCGAATTGAATAATGAAGTGGCTTCGCAGCGATTTGTCGAGCCAGTAGGAGACTTAAAAAGAGTTCTCGCCGCATTGCGACGGTGACGATATCGCTTCCCTCGGAGATGGCCCGAGGGTTGAAAGAACGCGGCGCGTGGTAGTCGACGATTCCCCCAGGAAGCGCAACACCTAAATTAACCGTGGAATCCCGGCGTGTTGCGGCGGCAACTCGTGATAGTGCCCCGAGGTAGCACGTCCCCGCTTGCAAATTGGGGAATCAGAACTCTCCGGTCCGTCTCTGCTGCTTCTTCCTGAATGTCAGAGGGAGAGAAGGAGGGGTAAAATTCCATTCGCGAGCGGGTGGAAGCTGACGAGTTAGGGTTCTGTCCGTTTACGCCACGGGAGACCATCTCGACGAGACTATCCGGTGGGCAGTACACAAACAAGGACAATTAATGTCTGATGACGTATACTGTTCTCCGCGCTACCTCGCTACGATATATAAATTCTGTTGTTTGCAAATGTAGGAGAAAAATATGAGTGAATATAAGAAATAAAATAGACATAGAATTTTGATAATTATTTCGACAATTATTTTATAGAGAACGTTGATTATTTTATTTTGTATTCTTATTGTAAAACTGGATATTACATAAATGTTCGAAAGCTAGAAATAATTTATAGATTTTTTGAAGATCTTTTTCGAAGAAATAGATTTATCTTTTTAAAAATATCCTTTTTCAAATTTTAATCTACTAAATTGCCTAGAGATCCTTTTTTAAAATTAATCTTATCTTTATATTTCTCAATGCATAGAACTAAGCTTTTCTAATACGCTAGATTAACATTATCGAGACATTGCTTTGATGTAAAATAAAATAAAGACGTTCGTGCATTAACGATAATATAGCTTTCGACGTTAAGCCGAATTGTAACATTCAGCGGGTCTTAAGTAAGGAATAATGGATTGAATGGAGTACAAAGAACGGAGATTGATTGAATCGTAAGAAGTAGTCGTAATGCGTAATAATGTATCGAGATGAATGGGGCTATAGAGGGAACCGAAATGGAGAAGAGGCAATGTCGAAGGGACGAAAAGTACAAAGGGAAAAAAGGAACACACAAGTGTCGTTGGAGAATCTTTCGATTCGGAGAGCTCTCTTTTCTCGATTTGGAAATAGGAATCCAATTTGGAAGCCCGTAGACGGAGTCTCGTTAGGAGGGAGACACTAAACACCCCATTGTCGGAAAACCGACCTAGATAGTACTTAAATCCACCAACTGTTAACCCCCCCTCGGGCGCTGCTATCTCGACGTGCGTGTATTTATTTGTGCACTCCAAAGCCGAGAAATAAACGAGAAGAGAATGAAAAAAATAAGGGAAATAGGAAGACCGGATGGCTCTATTCGTTATTTCGCACGAGAAAGAGCTTTACTGAGAAATCGTCGTTTCGCGCCGTTAGACGTGCGAGGGTGGAACAAGTAACTATCTTAGGACGTTCTACCAAACTCGAACGAAGGGTGTTTGAAAATCATTTCTCGGCAAAATGAATCCTTCCAATAAGAGATTGGCAGTTCCGCAGAAAATTGTATTATTAATTTTATTTCATAGTGTTCGATTAAGGCAGTATACTTTTTGCTGGTTTTTTGTTGGTCTATAATAATATAAATTTATTGTATCAATAATAATATAAATTTATTGTATCAAATATTTAAATAAAAAAATAATTAAGGAAATACTAACGTTCTAAATTTCGGATAGATTAATTAACAAAACTTTCAATCCATTTTACGTGACCTTTAACGCAACAAAACCGTATATTTTATACTAGTCTGTAGAGAACGAGGATAGAGGGAAATGGCCGTAAAACACAGTTGAAAAAAGACGAAAAAATAAAAAAAAACGTGCGAACGCCGGCGGATGTCGTTCGCATTCAAGCGTCAAGTTTTCCTAACGGAGTTCACGCGCGCAAACAGAGCTTGCAAGACTCTTTGTTCTAAACCGTGGATTTATGCGCTCTTCACATTCCGCACCGGATTTATCTCTCTTCCCTGTGTACAGCTGGACATCGTAAAAATACATATGTAGTCTTGTGAAAATGAAACTATGCAACAGAAAGAGACGACATTTGATTTCGGCATTTAAAAGTCGTTGCGATAAAAATATTTGCGTAAAGAGATCGAAATAAAAAACAGAAACAAAAGATGATGTTATATTGTAAGTTTGTAAATCAAAATCGCGAGAGCGAGATGAGCTCAACAACGCTGCGAATCAGGAAGAAGGAAAAGCAGATTGCGAGCAGAGAGATAAAAATGATCGGCAATTGAGATGGCGAAAATGAAAATTGATACGTGATAAGAGATAAGATGCACGAAGACGAACGTATAATCAGAATCGGGAAAGACGATTTAATCTCTTGATTTCCACGCAAAGCTACTTCTACGTAATTTCAATTATAAAAAGCGGATACGTTGAGCGTGCAGGAATTCCACGCTAGAAATTCTACGACGGGTACTTTAGGTCTTGAAGAGTTTTACAGGAACTCCTTGAATCCGCAAAATTAGATAATACGATTTCCCATCCTATCGCGCAACGTTTACCTGTTAGAAAAAAAAATACAGAACACTGATTTCAAAAATGCACACCTTTGATTTCACGAATAAAATACATGTCTTGAATAGTAATATAAGTGATATAAAAATAACGCACTAATATGTTAATATACATATATTAGAAGTAAAGATTATTTTTCTTCCAAAAGACTATTCACTGTATTTTTCAAGTTGAATATGATTCTTCTACGATAGTTTTTCATTTTCAATATTTTCTTCAATATTTAATAATAAAATCAAAGAAATCGATTTCAACCGAGTATGTCAGGCGAATAAACCAATAAATCGGACTATCAATAGCGGGAAATCCCCAAGTTAAATTGCTGTCATATGCAAATTGTCCGAAATAAACAAAAGGGGGGACGAGGCCGCGGAACGCGAAGCATTTAGCCGGATATGCGGTTGGTCGCGGAATCGCGAGGTATCGAGTCGATGTCGAAAACTGATGGTAGTGAAGCGGGAGAAAACAATAACGAATCGTCGGGACGGGGTAACCGTCGCGCGCGCGAAATCGTGCATCCGATAAATCGCAACGACGACTCACGTCATCAGACTCGGGAAGTAATAAACGACGCGGATGCGTACGTCGTCGTAATTAGTTTTTCCGACGGATTAACCGCTCCGTCGCCTCTGCCACATGAGCGCGAACACTCGCGAATGGGTGTCCCCGGTCCGCGGAATTGCAGACGGCCCTCGGGATTGGCGTTTCGCTCGAATCGGTTGTGAACTGACCCAGTCACTCTCTCTCTTTCTCTCTCTCTTTTCACTTTGGACAAATTAATAAATTAATTTCGTTACTTCGCGCGTTTGATGTGCATGCGACTGCTAGCCGGAAATCGTCGCGTGAAAATCGATGCGATGCAACGTACAAAGTTCAAAAATTGTAGTTTTTTTTTTATTGGTTTAACGTCGACTAATCTCGTCGTTCGTTAGCGATTAACTTCGTCATTGATCTCGGACACGCTTTTTAATCCTTCGCCACGCTTCAACTTCTGATAATGGCGAGTGAAAACGTGAACGGCTATATCTTTCTGAGATCAAGGAAATTAATTTTTGTTCACCGTGCGTCGGGCATAGCGTACGATTCGAAAAAAATCGGAAAGCGTGTTTTTAACCGTTCCTGGCTCGCGGCGGAATTCTACCTGAAAAACATCAAAACGCGGCCGCTCGGATAAATCTCTCCGGCGCGCTATATTTGCAAGGCCGGAAATTTTCGGGTGCCGGCCGGGGTCAGAATTTCGACACTCGTCACTCCAATTACAAACAGTTTAAGCCATGTGCGTGTGTCACGTTGCAGCCGACGAACTGGGGGCGATATTTCTGTTTATCGTAAACAAACAGTCGTGTTCCCCGTCATTTGTTTCGCGAAAACGCTCAAATCTCGTAATCCGTCCGCGTTAAATTTGCCGAATGACGAGGAGAGGAGAAAAAAAAACGAAAGCATCCTCCACACTCGGGTTTTGCGAGCGGACCCTTTGTTATGCATAGATAACGTATGCGCTCATGTATATGCCTGCGTGTGCGTGCACGCGTGTGCGTGTGTGTAAACGCGTTTGTGCGTATTTGCACGCAGTTGCTTGCAGCTTCCTCGCGCGGCTGAATGCGTGCGCGTATGCAAACGCGTGTGTATGCACACCTTGTGTTTGTTGGTGGACATTTGACATACACAATGTGTCTGCATCCTTTCACCCGCGGATTCTTTGATAAATACAAGATCGATTTTTCTGTTAGCGGAAATTCAATACAGGTCTTCATGATCACTCGCGATATTAGATACAACGATGAAATCGTTGTACAAATCGTTGCGAAACAAATCCCACCAGGAGAAAGCAAAAGTTTCTCTTTTCCCTCCATTTGCGTTTTCTCGTCGCGCAATGCTATAAAGTAAAATAACGAATAATTCCACGACAAAAATATTGCATAAGGGAAAAGATGTAGGTACGTCTGAAGCGAAACTTAATAAAATTTCGCTTTAACGCGCAAGGAGCAACACGCGGGAAACGGAGAAGAAACGAATCTCATCTTCGGACGGCACGTTTAGACGTGAATTATCCGCGAGAAAAAGCATCTGTCTGTTGTTACAGGAAAACGTTCTCGTTTTGTCGACTATTATAAGCGCCGGCTACGTATTGTGCGCGCGTGTTTGCACATGTGTGCGGGTGTGTACGAAACGTATTTCTCGGTCGAACATCTCTCTATAGCGGAGCTGCAACGCCGGCGGGCTAATCGACGCGCATTGCCGAACGCCAACACAGTTTTCACATGCGACTGCATGCTCGATGCAGAGCCTCGGCTCCGTGTGACGGCTCGCAGAGAGCCGAGGCTACAATTGAGTTTCCCGTCTCATCTCGCCGCTCCGCCCGCCGATGATCCGTACACAGCTGCGGCTCGTTCGCGGGCTTTTGCGCGTAATAGCAACCGGCGATGTCGCGTGAAGATTTCAAAGTATACATTTCCCGAATCGATGGCTGCGAGCGATTCTCACGTTTTTCCCTTGAATTATTTAAAGGACTCGCATAGGGGTTCGTTATATTTTGTTGCTGCTTCTTCTGTGCTTTTCTCGAGATTAAATATTTAAGAATAGCCTTACGATATATCTGATGTTGATAATAGATGATGTTGATATTTAGCAGATAAATAAATTCAGCTTTTTCCGATCATTCGCGACAACGTAATGACTTTTAAGTTGGATAGATATCAATATAATAGTTATACCGTTGAAGTAAAATTAAACGTGTAGCAGTTATTGTAAAAAAAAAACTGGCAACGATTTAACTTTATTATAACTTTTTGTTATATTTACTTATATTTAATGTATTGTATTTGCTTATATTTATATTACATATTATATTAACTTAATTAATATATTTATAACTTTATTAATATCAATTTACTCGAAGATTACAGTTACTCTATTTGAGGCACTGTATCGATTGCGCTTTTTACTGTAAAAGGTTTTTCATTCGCTCAATTGATATAGCTGGCAGATAAAAATACATCGGCTTGCTGATTTTTTTACTGTAATAAAACTGCTATTAATAGAGCCGGAAGGACATAGCGATAGTTGTGACCATTCCTCCTTCCAGTACTGCGGCAGATTTCAGCGCCCGAGGGTTTCTATTTGCAGTCGTTGCACTTGACAAAAATCAAGCCGCGGCTCGATGCATCGGATGGCTCCGCCTGAGGCCTCGAATCCGAAACTCGGTCGATTTTCCGCATCCTCGTTTTCGCGAATGGCGCAAAAAACAAAATATCCGGACTAATTCTGACGCGACGCAAAAAAAATTTGATTCCGTTCGATAGGAAGGCTTAAATGCGAACGGATGATACGTTGCGTATCTGACGGTGAAAAACGTTTCTAGATAACTAAATCCGGTCTAGGATCTTGATTAAATGTGTATCTTTAACGAGAAATAAAACTACTTAGCAAATTAAAAAATAGTAAAGTTTTATGTTGAATTACGAATAGAAATTCCATGATATAATTATTAATAAAGTATAAGTAACAATATAATTATTAAAACACAGAAAGAACGATTTTGCTGAAAGATCTAAAATTTATTTAGATACAAACAAAAAAATTAATATTGTTGAATTATCAAAATATTTATGTAGAACGCTCAAACTAATTGCTAAAATATCAAAATTTTTTGCAACATTGCTCATTATTTTTAAGTCTTCATTAATTTTATTTCCAACAAAATTATTTTTCTGGTCCAACAAAATTATTATCAAATCTGTATCCAGGAAAATTTTAGATCCTTTAGCAAAATCGTTTTCTTCGTATATAAATACAACTATAATAATTGTTAATAAAGTATAACTATATAACAAATTGATGACGCTATTAAATTTGTAAACGCTGCACAGTCGGATTCGTTGCAATTTATTGAAAGGCCATACGATTGCTTTTCACACGATCCACTGGAACGGTAATGAATTCGAAACGTTATATTCGATTGTAATTTTTAGTCCGCAGCACGATACGAAAGATGAAAATCGTTTTCCCCGCGGCAATCGAGACAATTAAAACGCGGCGCGTTTTCGGCCATACGATAATCAATTACGTCGTACGGGAGACAAAATATGGTCGACGCTGTATGATCATCGAGCAAAATCGCTCCCCGATATCTTGATTGGACAGGTACGCACGTGGAATTGCTTTCATAAAGCGGATGCCGACGCGATGATCGCAGGCAAGTACAAACGCGACATGCTGGCTGGCGCCGCTCTATGTATATGTCGACCAGTCATTGTCATCGGCATAACGATGACGATATTCGCCGTCCATGCATTAGATTGATTGCGCGTTGATAGCGCGATGCATCGCATCATCCCCGCTACCTCTGCGGATAATTCGCGTTTGCGAATTTTGTTAACCGTTCCGGTCCGCCGCTCAAGAACTCGATAATTGATTTGATGCGAAATTGATCGGGGACTCTCGAGTCTGAAGTCTGCGGATCGATTCTTTTGTTATCGTGAAAAATAGATGGATGGTTGTACGCTCGACGCGGACAACGCATTCGCGATAGTTCGAAAAACGGAATCGTTAGTGATATTTATCGGGGGGATCTCTCAAGCACACAAAGAACTCAGAATGGGAGAGGCGAGAGACCGGATAAAATAAATGAAAGAGTGCGCGTGTTCGCAGATGCGCGCGAAATCCGTAAATCAGTTCTTGCAGCGGAGGAACACGGCGCAGCTGCGTTAACCGGCCCATCGAACGGTTTTTCCGTCGCCTATGTTTTTATATTAATTAATAGCCATTCGATTTTGCGGGGAAAGAGACGGGTTCGGCGAGAGCGACTTCGATAGTTCGGCGTGAAAACGGTCTCGCTTGCTTCCGCGCGGTCGCGTTTGCGCGACGAAAACCTAATGGATAAAATGAACATTTTCACCACTGTCTCTTTTTCTCGTCGTCTGCTTGGTCGTTCGAAAACTCACGCACTCGGTGGCGTTTGGCTGAGTAAACCTGACTTTGACAAAATACGCAACTTTGTATTCCACTCGACGACGCATATCGCTTCAATTCGTATTCAATTCATATTCCTTGACAGATTTGAAGCCAAGATTCTCGTAATAAATATATGACATAATTGCGTTTAAAATTTATATTAATTAAGTATACATAAGTATACATGAATATAAAATATGATTCTGTATAGGGATTGCCATAATTATTTTCGCAAAATTAAAACCTACGAAAAGAGCGAAAGTTCAAGCTCTCAACCCATCGCGGATATCGAATGTAATTCTGTATAGGGATTGCCATAATTATTCTCGCAAAATTAAAACCTACGAAAAGTGCGAAAGTTCAAGCCCTCGACCCATCGCGCTCCAGCGAAGTCGAAATTTAAAGTCTCCGAAGGTTCCTCTCCCCCCGCGCTGCGGGGATTAAATTCGAACAAAGAGTATTCCCCGCCGGCTTCACCATCCGTGCCAACTTTATTTGATTGCGAGAAACTTTGCGGGCAACGATTTTCTCGACTAATCGAGCGACTGCGCCACAAAAAAATTGTAATTTTCATGTGGTGCATTTTCGTTAAATTATTAATAGAACCATGCTCTCATTTGTAAAAGCGTGAAAAATACAAGAATAAGAATTTCAAATGTTTCCATGTTTAAAAAAAATAGTAATATAGATAGTAATATTATAAAAATAGATAATAATATTGTACAAACTTTGTCGAAAATATTCGCGCTAATTAACATCAAATAATGAATTTCTCCCTTCAAATTTTTTCGTAATTCCTATTCACGATATAACGATTCAGAATATACATTCTACTCGTTTAACATCAAAGCTTAATATACATAAAGAATGTGGACGAAAGATTCGAGAGAACGAGTTGCAAGTTTTGATTTGACACTCGCCGGATTGGAAAAGTCCGCCTTAGGAGCTCGGCGAAATTTCCAAGAGATATTAAAATTTCAGGCTTCCAATGAGTTTCCCGCGTTTTTCCTGAAGTCTTAAGATAGAACTCAGCGCGGCTCGACTCTTTTTCTGCAAAGAGAAGTTCCATCCCGGTTCCTCGGGTTCTTATGCCGCGAACTTTAGCGGAGTGAGAAAGATGTCAGCTGCCGGTGATATTCCGGTTTCAACTAAAGAAACGTTCGCGTTGATCGAAAAACGATATCGATTCATGACCTCGATGTTAGAGACGTAGAAATCGGGGACTTGTTTTCATCATGTCGTTCTCTGATAAATACAGCGTACAAAAATATATGTCCCACATCTGTAACACGTAAATACTAATATTTTCTATTTTTAATAAGTAAAATAAAATTTTGCTATTTCTGTCTACTTGTCTTTGTGTTTGTTTCCTTGTTCTAAGTGAGCTAATGCAACCAAGAAAAATTAACGGTTAAGTTTTTTAAATTAATATTTTCATAAAGAGAACAAACTTTAATTATTACGAATTTTTATCGCAAATAAATAGATTATTTTTATGCGTTAAAAAAATGTCTAAATTGTTTTGAATTATATGTCCGAGTTAGCGTAAGTAAATTTGAATGAAAAAAGAAAAGCAGAGTGCGCAACAGCGATGCGGTAAAAGGGCTTAAGCGGCATAAAGTGATTCTCGAGAACTTGGCGAAGCTCGCCACGACTATCGGGCGTACGCATGGCTTCCACTCACGTGCGATCGTTATTCGAAAGCTAAGAGGATCTCGAACAATCTCGAAGGGGTAGGTGCGAAGAGCAGTTTGTGCGTGAGAATCGAGGGTGTGAGTTCGGAGATGCGCGTCAAGTACGCGCGTGCATGCGAAGGGTGTAAAATTATGTACACGAACATGAAGCCCCTTAAATTTATCCTCGATATCAACGTAGAATACGTTGTTCGAAGACGACATACAAATGCACGTACGTTCTTCGCAAAAATTTATTCTCGTACAATTTTATCTTTTGTTGAGCGAGACTTCAATTAATTACAATTTCAATTTATTTCTCTTACATTTATTCAAAATTAAAACATTTGCAATTAATTAAATTAATTAAAATTTACAATAAATTTTGCAATTTCTCATATGTATTTTTAAATGTAAACTTTAAGAATTGCTTTATTTTATGTATTTTAACACAACAAAATCGATTTCGAGTTCAGATAATCCTATTAAAATTAACACCATAATGTGTAGGATCTTGCAAATTTTCAGATTCAAAGCAACCAAGAATTAAGCAAATCTCATTTTAGTGACACATTTGAGACGACGTCGTCTTAATTCGACAAACGGTGATCAGTTTACGAGCGATATGCAAATTTCGGTCGAAATTCGTTGGAATAAATTCGTCGTCTTCGCGAAGAAAAAAGGATAAAACGGAAAAAAGAAATGGTCAGATCAAATAGATCAAACGTTGTCCGCGTTCTCTTACGGTTCGAGATAAAGAATTACGAGCGCTCAGCTTAAATCTGAAATTCGTATACACCAATGCGCGCCGGGGCATTCGCGTAGGTAAGACCGGGACACGGCACGTCCGGTACACGTAACGGTTACTGGGCGACATAAATTATTAATGAGTACACACGCCTACGATGAAAGCAATGGCCAGAGGCGGTGACTGCAGCTAGACACGACTGTGCAGCGCACGTCTTTCCTATGCACGCGGCGTGACGCCGCGCCGCGGCGCCACTCCGGCTGCCACACGGTTCGGTTGCACGTATGCAAAATAATTTAGGGCGCATGCAATTCGGTGCGGGTATTTCAATTAGTGCGGTATTACTTGGAAAAAAATCGTGGAACTTTTTACCCAGAATTTCATTAATCTGCTAGGTCAATTTTACGTCATCATTTGAAGACTCATCTATTCTCGCCAATCATTGTCGCCATTTTTTTTCTGATCTTTATCTTAATCGCAAGTTTCGCATTATAATCACTAGTAGCATTTTTATTGAACAAAAACACTAAATTTAATTTGTTGTATATACAAAAAATATTTTTAACGAGAGAGAGAAAAGATATTTTTAAAAAAGTATATTTTTGAAACTGAGAATCAGAATTCTATTTTTCGCTTTCTTTTCGCGTGAAAATCGTTTGATTATACTCGCGATTAGCTCGTTCCACGATTCTACCGCGAAATAATATGCTTCGTCACTTGACCGCGTCTACCGTCATCGTCTCGGTAGCAATTAATAATCGGACACTAATTTGCGATCCTCGTTTACAAAATCACACGGGGCGATCGGAGAACACTTGTAATTATGCAGATAACGCGCGGAATTAGACGTATCGGGCTAAAATCTTCATCATCGAGACAGCTGGCGCGATAATTATCATAATTATTTAGCCGACGCGCGATGTCAGACAAACGAACTCGCGTACGCGCGCCAGGCGGCGAAAAACGAGGAGCCGGTAAGTGGCGACGACGGACAGACGAAGAGAGGTACCGGGAAAAAGAGTCGGAACCCCACTAAAAATACCACCGCGTCGCGGGGAAATTATTACCCGTCGTCATTCCGCAATTCTGCAGCACCGGCTACGTCGACGACTAAATATATCAAGCCACGCGGGCATAAATATTTGTAAAATAACGTCGGCAGATGCGGTGGAGTCTAACTTTAGTTACACACGGCGACGTGGATTCCGCGTGTGACATTCGCGTTGCCAAGTCGAAGGTGGGACGGGACCTCTTTACACATATTTTATTGAACGACGTCCAAGTTAGCATTGTTACTTAATACGCAAACACGTGCAACAAGAGCTTAGTGATCGCTGCCTGCAAATGGGAAAATTGGTGCCTCATCATCGAGTACTTTTGCGAAAAAATTGTATTCTTAATAATATATTGTGATTTGAATACTTCTTGTCACATTTTCATTTTTGTTCCTGTGACTTTTAAATAATTTCTTTTAATTAATCAATATTATTACATATGGGGAAATTTGACAGATAGAAAACGTTATCATGTATAACGAATAGTAAGATGAAACGCTATAATTTTTGCGTCACGTCTTTGAGGTGTTAAAGACCGAAGGCGCAATTGACTTACCGGCATCTTCTCTTCCCTCATTCACTTTCATCCGATCGGATCTATCGCGACAGCCTCTAAGTTAAAGTCTCGAAAGGCCGTTAAGAACTTTTCAACCGATTAAATTTCACGATCCCGTAAGAGACTCCATCGACTTCATCATTTTGACGGCGAGAACGGCGACGAACGAGATACTTAAACCGAACGATACGATGAACAGCGATTAGGATCACACTATATTAATGGATCTATCCCGTCATCTTAGACTAATGCTGATGTCCATTTTTGGGATATTCGATTCCTCAAAAAAAAAGTAGTTGCGAGACCAGCTTACATTACGATTATATCAATATTCCGGAAACATGATCTATATTTCTGTATTCTCTGCATCATTTTCAAGGAGAAAACGTTGTATGGATACGCGATGAAAATATCCTGTCGCTCATGAATTTGCGATCATAGATAAATTAACATAATCTATCTGTGGCCTTCGCTGAAAGTACGAAGGTATCGATAAACTGTGAATCAACGCGTTTGCAAGCTAAAGAGCACAATACATTTATACGGAATTATAACAAACAATAAAAATATTTCGCTTACACGCGTGCAATATTACGCGACTGGCTAATTAAAGACAATAAAAAGCTGTATAGTAAAAATGTATCTTTCTTGTAATCTTTATAAGATCGCAATCGTAATTATGCTACACTGATCAGATCGTACCGAAACGCTCTCTGCGAAAAAAATATATTTGTAATAAATTTATAAAAAATGTTAACGACAACATTAAAAAGAGCAAGTGAACAAGAGTGGGAAGAATCATTAGTAAGTGTCGATAACACAAAACTTACGATCCACTCGCGCGCCAATTACGGGGACAAAAGTAATTCTCGCTCGCGACGGGTCCTTAAACAAAAATCGACTCGATGAAAAAGAGCATGCCGTTAGTAACAGTCCATAACATTATACGGTTGGAGATCGTGATAATCTCAAGTTCGAGATTTTTTTCTCGTTATCGTCTCATTAGCACCGATAAGTCCCTGTCGCGGATTTAAATCGCGGATTAAGAGGTTTGCACCGGACGGGATGAACAAAAGAAGAGAGATGTTAGAGAAATAAAGAATATCCTCCTGAATATCCTTTAATGAAGCCTTTATCATTCGATCTTTATCTAACAAATTTAAATACAATTGCAAGCACAAGATTGTAATTGTTTATTTCGTTTCTGAATCAATCAATTTATTTTATATCAATTAAAAAAAAAAAGATTAAATTTTCCAATATTTTTTAATTTTCTAAGTATAACTAAAATTCCGTTTTAGTGTATAATACAAATAAAAATTGTTAGGAGTCTATTTTTCCAATTCACCTAATCTAATTCGTTCAAAACTATCCATTTCTTTGATCGCTAGCAAAATGAAAGATTGGTATTTGAGAATTCATGAAGAGATTTCGTGAAGATAACATATAAAAAAAAGGTTTTGCTGAAAGATCTAAAATTTTAACTGGATACAGATAAAAAAAGTAATTTTATTGAACTATCAAAATAATTGTGTAGAACGCTCAAACCAGTTGCTAGAATATAAAAAAAAATATTTTACATTGCTCATTATTTTTAAGATTTCAACAAAATTATTTTGAGATGGCCCAACAAAATTGTTATTAGATCTGTATCTAGCAAAATTTTAGATCTTTCAGCGAAATCGTTCTTTCCGTGCACCAATAGATCAGCTCGTGTATGCTTCGTACGGGAATTGCATTCAATGTTAATAAGATTCAGGCTTTTATTATGTAGAGGGAATGTGAGCTTTGATGTTGAATACACAAGTTTTCGCACGCGTGGGACATACGACGCGTGCTCGAGCACCCGCAGCCACGATGACAGCTTGAGCGATGTTTAACAAACAGCGGCTGATGATGCTTGGCGATCCCTAATACAATCTTACTGACGTCGGAGTCCATTCTCATCTTTCGCATGCGATGCGATTAACTACAGCTTTGCATTGCACGCATCGTATATAGCATAAATTGTACTCTCGAATTACTACAGAGAAAGTTTTGAGTGCTTATGATATAGAGATACAACAATCTGTTGCAATAAGTAACATAACTCGCTGCATCAATTATTACTTGTTCGTATACGGGAATAAATATTAATTGCATTGTTCACTACGTCCACGTGAGCAATGTTTGTTAGCGTAATAACTAGGGGCTAGCATGGGAATACTTTTTTGTAGAGAATAAAGAATGTATAACGTGTGGCGAACGTAATATTGTTATATTAAAAATTTCACGACTCTTTGTACATGTGTCGTACTGCGTTAATTTCGATCGTGCGTTATTCGGTTAACTTTCGACCGTGAATTTCGTTTCTGTCACGTTAATATTACAAATTCATGATTACACAGAGTCACAGAGGTCGGACCGCGATCAACTGAACGAAACCACAGACGATGCGAATGAACTTGATTAATTGCTCGGCTGAGTCATGAATTAGCGTGCGAATGACGGAGCACGGGTGTAGGATCGGGAGCGAGAGCGGCTGGCTCGAAGTGAGAATCGTGACGAAGGAGAGTCGAGTGGGCTCGACAGAAACCTTCGACCCGCTTTATTCGGCCGGTCGAGTACCAATAAAAAAAATTACTTTGCCCGAAGAGCGCCCCTATTTCGCGTGATTCGACCGAGTTTCCCCAATTATAATATTCAACTCAGCAAATTGGAACAATTTTTATTTGAGCTTTTGCAATGCAATGCAAACTTTTGAAATACAAGGAAAAGAGCAAAATTTTGAAAGTAAAAATCCTTTTAATTCCAATAAGTGTAACTTTGATCACTAAAGCAGAGTTACAAATTAATAGAAATATTATTGATTAAAAAATTATATATATATAAGAGAAGATATATTTGAAAAATATATTAACAACATTTGCACAGTGGCACGTGTCTCTGAAAAGCGAGCGTACAAAATGGAATTTTACAAAACAGAATTTGTCAACATGGAATAGATTAACAGGGATCTCTATGGCGTTCATTAATTCACTAGAGTCTTTACTTTTTACTCCGGTGACGAGCTTGATGCTTTCGAAAGGAAGAGACATAGTGTACACGTGTATACATTGAGACAACGGGAAAAGACGGTGATGATGCACTTAAATATAGAGTATGCTGCATCCCGGTTGCCATGCTCGTCTAGTTACTAATGCAACGCATTAGTAAGTACTAAATACATTAATTACGTTAGTACACCTTAGACAGCAGTACCGTGACCTAGTTTACGTCACTCGCTATTTGAGAGATTTGAATACGGTATCTCCCAAGCCTTCCTGCCCTCCCTTCCCGAGGAGGGAGAAGTTCGCCAGAAGCAGTGCTCCGATCGTATCGATCGCACGATCGGTTCAATGCGTGCGCGCTCGCACGAATCGTGCCCCAAATTAATTATGCACGACTAGCGTAGAGTTTGCTCGGGCGGTTTACCCGGTAGTAACGATGATTCGCGTGAGCGTACATACGAGCGCGGTGCGCTAACGTTAAAGGGCATAGTATATACTTAGGCGATTTGCAGCGATCATTAATTCGGACCGGATGAGCTCGTTACAAAGATACGAATTTGTCTCCTCCCCAGGGCAATAGGCGATGCCCGAACAGTCAAGTTAATTACGATGCTTTGTGCGGAAAAAAAATATTCTCTGTGGGATACGATGTATTCGGCACAAACGGAATATATTTAAAAATACCGAAATAATATATTTGTATTATTTCATATTTTGTTGCAAAATTTTTCGTAACGTTATTACCGTAGCATCGTCATTTACGTACAGTTCTTTGTATCCGTTTACTAGAATATGTTGTATGCACTCAATAAGATTATTATTGTTATTAGTATATATATATATTTTTTTTTTCTTAAAATCTCTTTTTTCCGTCTTAAAATCTCTTCATATTAATCCCGCAGTCTTATCACGCAGCTTCACCCGTCGTTTGCTCCTCATTTAGAGGGGTTGCTTTTCTCGAAAACTGCTTTAAATCCCAAAGCGCGACGGGGCAAGAAATTTTATTCCACTGCGTTATTATACCGTGCTTTAAATCCCGAATCGCGACGTGTCTCGACGTTCGATTTCGCACGCGGGGACCAGAGGCATCCTCTGTCTCCGCATACGCTTCGCTCCGGTAACATTTTTAAATTCAAGATTAAAACGCGGCGAGATCCCCCGGGAGTGGTGGCGGAGCCATTCCGAGGGGGGCACAGAGAGAGAAAAGGATTTTATCTTCTCGCCGGGCGATATTATCGCGCGGAACTATTTTTTATCCCCGACGGACCGGTGGAGAGGAGCGAGAGAAATCGCCCCCCGCCTCGCGTTGATTAGTTCTGTTGCGATATCTCTCGGTCCCGCACCTTCCGGTCCCTCGAGAAAACGGAGGCGAGAACGAAGAGGATCTCTACCGTTCACGATTTTTCTTTCTCCCTTTCTCTTCATTCCTCTCTCTCTCTCTTTCTCTCTCTCTCTCTCTCGCCGGATACGAATCTCCGTTCGTTCTGACAAGAGAGGATCAGATACAGTAAAAGTTATACGTGGGACAACAATGTAAAATATTGTAATGAGTGTATCCTGCTGCTGGTAGGATAATGATACAGTCGTGGCGTGTGTTAAAAAATCAGAAAAAATAATCGAGAAACAACGAGAACTGAATCCATGAAACTTTAAATCAAGATTCGCAAATTACTGCCTTCGGCAGCGAGCGAGTGTAGAAAATTTTTACTCACTCTCTTTCGTAATTCTAACTTGCTTTCGATAAAGAAGCTCACGCGAGTTACGTTGACCAAGTGGTGAATGTTTGATTACAGGCCGTTTCCAAAAGAATCACGTGCCGGCGATAAAGCGTGATACTTGCGTTAACGGCGATCTACTAACGGCTTTACGAAATGCCGGATGAAAAATCTTCTCGTCCGTCGCCGACAACGACGACGACAACGACAATGTGATTTACACTTCTCGCGGCACGAATCCGCGAACGTTGGAATCCGCGACTCAGAGAACCGCTCTCATAGCGATCTTGTCACGGCGACATTTTAATGCTAACACGCGCGCGATAACACACTTTCCTTTATTTGATCTAACATTAAGATATCTCCGTCGATCTCTTCTTTTATATCCAATACGAAAAAAGTCTGAAGAAAAGGATTAAAATTAAGATCTCATCGCTAAGTTGTCATTTAGATAAATCATTTTTCGATAAATAAATCTTAATTTTAGCAAACTTGTCGATTAATGCAAAAATAATAATAATACAAAAATGAAAGGTTCTTTGATGTTATATAAATATTTAAAAATTAATATAATATATATTAATCTCATAATTTAATGACGCTTAATGATACAAATATAATTAAGGAAACTAAAATTTTAGTGTTATGTAATTTTTATGGCATATTTCACATTTTTGATATATTGTTATGTAATTGCTTGATTCCGCAAATTCATTCTAGATTTGAACGAACCTGTAGCGTGCCTTGTGAGCGAGTGGCGGCGTTCAGGGTGATAGATAACGGGATGATCTCGCCCTTGCTCACTTTCTCGCCAACTCCGGCCCACTACCGATATATTATTCGGCATGTTGTTTTCCGCTGAAGATTGCTCACTCTTTCCACCGCAACAGAAATAGAAATGGGGAAAGTGGCAAGATGGCAAACGCGCGTAAAAACTTAGGGGATGACCACAAGGGTAATCCAATGTTGTATCGGTCGATCACAATATTTTTCTTTAAGGAAGCTTTAGTGAGAGAATAGAATCGCTTATAGAATATCAACTAAGATTTTAAATGATGTGATGTGAGGAATAGATGATTCTAATCTATGGAAAAGAATGCAATACTTCAATTTATATTGAAAATTTTATGAGTAACAGACATTCGTCAAAACAGTGTGTGAGTAGAAAATTAAATAGATATTAATACAATTATATATTCGATCTATTTTATAATTAAAAAAAATGTAGACTAAAAACTTTTACAGTTAGATTTAATTTCTTCTGAATGCAAATTTCGTATTTAGGAACACTTGAAGATAAAAGTTCAATTACACATCGTTTTACGCAAATGTTAAACGTTCCATATCATAATAACTAAGTTCTGCATTATGCTTTTAAGATAAAGGCCGCTTGAAATTAACTGCAATAAGATTTTGCTATATATTTGCATTCCCGAAGTTTGTCTATTCCGAGAGAGAAAGAGAGAAAGAGAGAGAGAGAAAGAAAGAGAGAGAGAGAGAGAGAAAGTCGTTAATTTACAGTTCTATATAACTTTGTAATTATAATTCGGTTAAGATTTTCGCAGAGAAGGAAAGTTAACCAGAAGTTTGCAAGGAACATTCCTGAAATTTTCTGCAAACGCTACAAAACGCCTTGTATTATCTCGAATCTTGAAAACTCCTATTTACATCGAAGGGCGAGAGAAAGGAGGCAATTTTTGAATCGAATTATATGTTGCACGCCTCAGAGATATATTATCCTTAAACCATTTTTCTCTAAAAATTCCCTATCGACTCCATGAAAAGAATAAAGTGGTTGCTGTAACATAACGTCATTGTGCCCCATGATGGAAATCAGTTCGAAAGAGGGGAACGAAGGAGAGTGAAGCCGCAGAGAATCGCGGGTGGCTGACTGAATTTACGTACGACATACGAAGGGCGCGTTTTCGAGACTCGAGATTCGTGAGGGTGAGGGGAGAGGATGAAAGCTCGATCTCTAGCTCGTGCAGCCGATGAAAAAACCGGGCTCCACCTCTTATTTAGTAGCCAGATGCGCACACATTCGATCCAATCACGGGCGTTTATTCAAGTTGTTTGCCAGAGGACAAGGCGAGAGAGAAAGGGAGCTTTTCTTTAGAAATAAAAAGCAGTGAAACAGGTAAAGTGTCTCACTTTTTAATGACTCGAAAATTAAGGATCGAAGTTCGGCAATTTATTATCATAGCACAATTGTAAATATATCATTTAATTAGAAATTATTTGTTAAAATACGATGTAAAAGCAGAGTAAACGAAGTTACTCCAACATGGAGAAAATCCTGCATACTCTTCGGACCGAGCGTGCTATTTGTAGGGTTAATCTCGTTTCGCGTCGAGTGTATCGTGGGGCGTCACTGAAGAGCCCGTTGTCTCGACCCTCGCGATGCGACAGCGTCATCGCGACACGAAGTCGGATTCGATTGCGTGAAAGTAATTTCGGTGAGTGGCAAGTCGGCGCTTGTAAGCGAGAAAACAGCGGTTGGCGGCATAGGGAAACGTCGCCCCGGGGATACACCGATCTTATTTTATTCTGGAAATCCGAAGAGAAGTTGTTTATAGAACGGAATTCCCTGTTTATTGCGATCCCCTGCGAAGCCAATTATTCTTCTTCTGACACAAAAATCTGATTCTCATGAAAAATGAATTGGTAACTGAAACCAATGGACTTTCGGGCTTCATCAAATCGCTTTTATGTCTCCTAAAAAAAAATTTAAACTTTGTCTTTTTTTTATAATGGTCGATTACAAAACCAGTCTCAATATATTATAATCTATTAAAATATTAAATTATTAAATTATATTAAAATCTATTAAAACTTATCGATATTTCGATATTTAAGGTAAGATCTCGAATTCTGTCTAAAATATTAGATGCGCATTTCACGAATATACCTCATGCCCTGCATACTTTGTTATATCTCTTACTCATATATTTACATGGCGATATCGAAGAAGTCAAAGCGTCCAGCTGCCAAACGCATGCAATCGATATCGCGTTCCTTACGTGTGTGAGCTCATGTTCGTCCAACGATTAGCGTTATTGCATCGACACAACGTTACATCTCCGACGATCACGTATCGCCACGCGCGTTTGCATTATGATAACAAAGACTGTGCGATCATGCGAGACGACTCGATAACGCGTTCGACTACCGGGAACAAATGGCAGTTGTTGCAGCCGAGGTCCGATGCCAGTCGACACCCTGCGTGTGCGGTTAGATAACGCGGGACAATCGGTCTCAGAAAACCTCGATGTTTACACAGAGAGCAACCTTATCATAAAATAAATAAAATAAATAAAGATGACGTGACACCCATTGGCACTTGGTAATCGTCGTGGACAAACGATGGAATGCGAGTACATCAAATGAATGAGCCCTTGTGCTGCGAGATACAACGTTAAATATAAATTTGCCGGCGCCAATTCTCTCACAGGCAATCCCACAGAAATTCAACGGATAATAGTCATAACGACAAACGTCAAAATATTTTCGCGTTCTGCAATTTCACGTCTCCGGGTTTTAATAGCGCGTATCAATATAATCGGACACACGTGTGCATTCTCATTGTGTTTCTCGCACACACAAAGATCAATTCTATTATCTAAATTGATTTTAATTCCTAAAATTTGTATTCTGCAATCTACGTGTTCGCCTTTCATCATACCCGCTTTTGCTAAACGCGTCGACGCTCTCGTATATCGCGCACGCAAGGTATTCGGCATGAATTGCGATACGCGAATCGGGGAACGTTAACGACTGATTAATAACAACGACAATCGCGGCTCGGATAATAACCGCCAGTAATTCCGCGAATGCCTGCATCGGCGCGCCGCGCCGCGCCGATCGTATTGAATTGCAATGCGGCTGCGGTATACGTCCACTCTCTCCGGGGCGTATCTTTTATACGCGATGTTGAATCTGCAAAACATCCGCAAGAAACGGTGACGTACCTCTCGCAAAAATTATCCCGCGAACGCGAAGCAACGACGCATCCACGCGCTCCGCTCTTGTCGAGCGTCGAACAAACAGAGAATTCTCGATCGATTTTAGATTGAACTTTAAAAAGAGAGAGAGAAAGACAATCGATTTTGACGAACCCGGCGCCCTTTAAACGATTTATCTCGCGCGACCGTCCAAAGCAAGCTGGACGGTACATTTTTCGTTCGCGATCGTCGATGTGGCGGACGTGTAAATTCACGTCAGCCACGATAGTTTTGCGCGCGAATACGTAACGTTTTCGCCTCTCATACATAGAGATACGGGTGATTTACATACATATCAGTTTCATTTCGTTCGAACCGCCCTTACGGCACGCGCGATCTCCACGTAGGCGTGGATCAGAAAGGGGGGCAGACGAGAGAAGGGTGTACGTGAGCGCCGCCATGGAACAAGCACCGCGAAGAGCTCCCCCCATAGAGCGACAGATGCCGGGCTCTCTCCTGCGCACAATGTCAGTAAACGAAGGCAGAATGCGTTATTATTATTCTTTTAATTCGATTTTATCTACGCGCCGAGATGTACCGCGTGCATATGCATGGTGCACGTCGCACGGGGCTGAAAAAGTGAAGAGTGACGTGAGAGACCGGTTTTTTCCGCTCGAGAAAAAGCTGACGAGCTAGAAAAATAAGCGAAACGGCATAATTCGAAAATGAATTCGTAAATATAAAAAAATTCGGGAAATTACAGACGGTACACTCCAAGATTAGAACTTGCTGTTGTTATTAAAGGGAAATGCGAAATCATTGTAATTACGCGGTATTATTGCAATAGCGTTGCACGAAATAAAAAGACTGCGGCTTATTCAAATTTATTAAAATAGTGTAATAATAAATGCCGCGTGTATAACTCTTGGGTAGAAGGATAAGAGATCAATGTCCCGCCGCGCGAACGGACGCCTCCGCAGTTCGGCTCTCGAGAGTTGGGATCGTTCACCGGACGGAAAAAGCGTAAAATAAATAACGCCCAGTCCAAAAGATCCATCCGAAAGTTTCGTTCGCTGTGTGTGGAGCAGCCGGCGTGCATTGTTGCTACGTTCGAGAGTGTTACGCGAGAGAATCCGGTTTCCGCCTTTATTCTCTTAATGGTTACATATCAAGAGGTAACAACGCTTATAAATAAATTCTATGGATATAGAAGTAGAAGGAACTTGCTTTCTGGGAAAGTTGAAAATGATTTCTTTATATGAAATGAGACAAGGAACTGCCCAGAGACACGTGTGTCGGGAATTTATTTTTCAACTTATGAATGTTGTAAGCTTGACTTAACAATTACATATATTTATTGTACAATTTTACTTATTTTTGGCTGGAGGAGTTGATAAATTATATGTGCAATTACAGTCTAAAAGGTATAATCGATCTTTAGTATTAAAAGAACAATTTAATTGTCAAAACAGTTACAGTACATACAGTTAGAAAAAGAGAAACATTAATGGTACGAAGCGAGAAGATCAATGAAGAATGTGTCGATCGCTTGTCACGCAATTTTGCCAATAACTTGATTGCAAAATTTTATATTTAAACGTGTAATGTAGATGTATAAGAGGCGGCTGAGTAAATTTTAGCACAATCCGAGTTCAAACGGAGAGCCTCCAAATTTTCCGCGACTAATCTCTCCCGTCTCCGAAATCCTGGGCGCGGCTCGCTACCCGATCCCTTGAAATAACGTCGACGAAGTAACCGGCTGAAACAGCCTGAAATCCTATTAGCGAGCACAATGGGAATCGGGGACGATGACGGTACTCGCGCGACGAGTTCTCTCGGTCAACGAGGAGATCCTGCGCGAGTGTGATTGATTCCTTAATAATCGCGTTGCAGAATTTTGACCCCGCCCGTAGCACGAGAGACGGCTCGATAATGCAAATTTCGTAGAGTGGTAGACCCGGTAATTATGTATAGGGCTGTCGGGGGTGAGACACACACAGAAGAGACAAAGAGAGAGGAAGCAGTCGGGGCTCGATAAGCCGTGAGAAGGAAAGAGAAAGAGAAGAGATGGGAAGCGACACAGGGTACAACATAGGGGTGTCACTCGCAGCTGTTTCAACCCCACGCAACGCGAACGAACCGCCACACCCCGCGAAACGAATCAAGGAGCAACAACAGTCACTCGGTCATTAAGGGGCGTAGATCGTTGTTTGATTGCGGAGGCCGAGCCCTGACTCCGTTTCTCTCTCCTTTTTCTGCATGCAGGGATAGGCAGTGCAATTTCTCGTATCTAGTATTTTTTATACTAGCAATAGAGTAACATTTACATTGATGACATAAACGATTCTCATATAATTCCAAGAGTGTTGCATTCGCTTGAAATGCCACAAGCAAAATAAAAGATATACATAGTGTACAAAACTGTTTTTCGAAATTTACAAAATTGCTCAAGGTTTCGATCTGATACGAAACGATCTGATACATTAAATTCTGCGTCTTTCGATCTTTGCCTTACAGAGATTGTTTTTTCTACATAGAAGCCGAGAGATTGGTGTCACAGCGTCAGACCCTCGGTGGTCCCCTCAAGTAACCGCGTTGCGCAAACAAGACGGGAATCGAGTGAGATACGCACTCGAACCGCAACACGAGGAAATCTTCGTCGAAGCTCGCCTATCGGTTCCAAGACGATTCGTGTGGGAGTTTGGCCGCGACAGCTCGTGAGCGAGCTAGTTGAAAGAGTAGGTAAAATGAGTTAGAGCGAATAAGGATCTCTATAATAGTTTATTATATTTATCTAAATGTATAATAATCCTAAAATCCAGCCAACATGTTTATACACGAATTTGCGAATAAAGCAAATCGCGTGGCTTTGCGATAATTTTTATGTAAGCGTGCGAATCATTAGATCTCAAGTTAAAGATATTTTGAATTTCGTATAAAATAATTCAATAATAGTTTATTATATTTATCTAAATGTATAATTAGCCGGAACTGTGTGCTCTTTTTGTGTGGCTATAAATTACATAAAAAAAAAAAATCATATCTCTAATATAGAAAATTGTTTCACTATTCATAAGAATAGATTGGTCATATTTGGAATTGAATTTAATGTTACGAGAATGTATATTCCCTCCCTCTCCTCAAATCTCCCGTTATCCGAGATAAAGGTATTCGTTACTAGTGGTTTATCGGTGAGGCGGAAGTGCGGGTTAACGAGCACAAGCAATTATTTGTATTATCCCGTAATGCGCATTATTATAAACGTAATAGTCGTGTCATTTGTACTGAGCTAATTAAGCGCGGGCGCTCGCTTTCGCGTTTACATGTAGCTCGCTATAACGAGCGATAAATATGTAATAATCGTTAGTCATTCCCACCGTTGTTTTCCCGAAAAATCCCAGTCGTTTTGGCGACGACCCAGGCTGCGACGTGTCGTTCGATAATCCCGCGTAATTACTGCGGAAGAGCCGATCTGCTTGCCGTTCGCCTTTCTTCGCGAGAACTTCGCAAGTGTAAATGCAGAATTCTATCTGATGCCAAGTGCGAACGTTGGCGTTGTCGCGATGCGCGATAAATCGCAGACGATATTAATGGCCGGAATCGAGTCGATGCATAAATTTGGCGGTGTAGTGATATACCGAAATAACGTATCTCACTGAATGATTCATTATCCCGGTATTCTAATCTAGATCTTCAGATATTGTTCACGCATCTCACGTAAAAGACTATTCTGAAATTTCACCTTAAGATCATCAACGTAACAAAACTATTTTTAAAACCTTTTAATTTACACGAAAAAAATTTTACATAATTACGTAAGACGCTCAAGCTGGTTGCTAGAATGTCAATTTTTTGCAACATTGCTTATTATGCTTGAGTTTTCTCTATAATTGTTTTATTTTAGTCCACCAAAATTATTTTCAGATCTGTATTTACTTAAAATTTTAGATATTTCTAATAAAACTGTTTTTTTCGTGTAATTATACATAATTATACATAGAAAGAACGATTTTGCTGAAATATCTGAAAATTATAGATCTTGATGATGTAAATAATTCTCACATAATTTCAAGAGTGTTGCGTACATTCGCTTGAAATGTTACAAGCAAAATAGAAGATGTACAAAACACATGATGTACAAAAACAGTTTTTTGAAATTTATATTCAAGCGTAATGCGCAATGCTATAAAAAGTTGTGACATTCCAGCTTAAGCGTCCTATATAATTATTTTGATAATCCAACAAAATTATTTTCATATCTATATCTAATTAAGTTTAGATACTTCAGCAAAATCGTTTTATGTATAGGAGTAGTTAGGAATTCATAATATCAAATTTTTTACATATAATCACATTACTGACATTACATACCGATCATGACATACAGTATGTACAGCATCCTAGAGTAAAAAATGAATATAATTATATATTGGATATAATTATATAATATTTCAAATATCAAGAAATTTTGAACACCAAAAATTTCGTGTCGGGAATTTTGTGTCACTCGAATTTATTCAAGACATTCATGTATAACACAATCTATTCGAACCAAAATCGCGAATGCACCGATATTTGCATGCCGCTTGTTGGAACATCTCCAGAGGTTCCAGGGCGGCTCAACGTAGCATGCCGCATGTATTTCTGCGAACGTAGAGCGCCTCCGTCTGGTCGAGATATAAATTAGATCGACTTGTCACCGGTCGCTGACACTAAATAATACTTAGCGACTGGATTAACGCGCGATCTTTTACCCCCGCGTGAGGCCGACCCTCCGCGCTCGCGGTTTCCGACCGCGCGGTCCGACCTCCTATTTCACGGGTTGTATGAACTCGTCTGGGAACGATTTACGCAGCGGGCGTGGACCAGCCTGCCACGGAGGCTGTGTCGAAAGAACAGACAGAGCAAAAAACAAACTCCGGTGATTTGCGGATGATTAACGCGTGGGGGATCGAAGGTGCTGACTCCCACGCATCTCCCGACTGTATCTGCGTGTGTGCGGCTGTGTCGTCAAACGTATAAGATAATCCTGACGAGAGAATAAATCTGTCGCCTCTCGTGATATCCGAGACGATGGGAGACCGCGTTTTATGAACATTCTCGCGCTTATCATTTATAAATCCGCTGATGCGGATTAACGCCAATGCAGACACCAGTCAACCCCATTATTGCACTTGTTAATTTCTTATTGAAATTATTACGTAAGATCAGAAAATGCGCTCGCCTGTCTGAATTCTCTGGAGATATATAATATAAATGTATCGAAAGAATATACGAAGGACAAATAAGCTTCACGATTAATGTGAGATTTAGATTAATGACGCTGTCGCCGCAACAGTATATATACGTATATACGTGTTAGTGTGCTAAATTTATAAAATAAACTTTGTGAAAAAATAAATTCAGTTCTAAAATTAACGAAAGATCGTGATTCTTTACGTACAATTTTCTTTGATTTATTTGTCTGTATTCGCAAATTGACTAGCGTCTTGGTTGAAATGGCAGCTTAGTTGAAAAATATCAAGAAAAAATAAGTCTAAATATATATAAATCTGTTTAGTAACTAAACAAAAAGAAGGAGATTACCTGTTTCTTATATTAGATTCCTCGATTTCTGGATGAGGCGCTAACGAAATGCCAAGCGGAAAGTACCGCAAGAAGTCAGACACGCGGCAGTGTCTCGAGAAATCCGATTGCCTCGTAAAAAAGCTTGTAAACAGGAGTGTTTGAGAAGACTTATTATTTCCTGCCTGTCGTACAAACGCTCCGATTACGACACCGCTCATTTCGGGACGCGGAGCGACGCGCGCATTTATTTTCGATGTCGGCGAACGGGCGCACTCCGATCGATTATGGGTGGCGTTAATGAGGCATTGGCACGTCAATATTTTTTCACGCTTATCTGCCCGCTGATAAAACGAAAATGCCAGTCGTGCACGTAATAATTCGGATCCGCTTCGGACACGCTCTGATCTTTAACGACGGTGTAAAATTTTGTCGGCCGCGCGATAATTCGTTTAACAGACGAGTAGTTGTAAGAGGCTCACGGTACGCGTTTGCTCAATAAATTAAAAATTCCACGCTCTTGTTTGCTTGAACAAGTTTTACGTAATTATCGTCGAGGAGAATCTTATTATTCAGTTCGCTTTTTACAAGAATTTATAGAGTGTTCGAGTGCTCCTCTTGAAGAAATATTGCTTTTACCGAACAATTAGACAATATAATTGGCCATTTATTCTCATCATTATTTTATGAATTATTATTTAATTTAAAAAATGAATAAATAGGAACGGGTTTATTGCTACGTCGATTGGCTCGGGAGATAATGCAAGTAAAGTAAATCGAACGTAACAAGATCATCTTGTTATATAAGAGGAATTTTTGTTAAACTCGATCTGAGGAAAAACCTATTAGGATAATAAAAAAATCTGATATCGAAGTTAATTAATTCTACAATCAATGATGTGAAATTTAACGAGATGAAAATTCTTAATGTTTGATTTACAATACGATGGAATTTCATTATAACGACATCGATAGAATAAAACTTTTGTAATATAAAATTTCAGTTAATTTCACGTAACGATATTAAAATATCAGAAAAGTCTGTTGTCAAAATGTAATCAAATTTTTATGTATTCAGAAATATATCTTTTATTAATCAATATTTGCGCAATATTTGTGTTGTCTCAACTAGTTTAGTTATTAGTGCGAAACTGACGATAAGCAATCTCGTGAAGACAAACCGATCTATAGATTATTTTCTCGTTTCGATCACCTCCGTGTCGAACTCGAATCGAAAATAAAGTGATTCGTCGTCGTAATTGCTCGCTCGTCACCGCAAGCGAACGAACATCGATCTTCGGTCGGTGTAAAAGAGTCCTTAATCAGAGGATCCCTACCATTTTGTATCAGTCTAAGGACTACGGAGCTTGCTCAGCGCGATCGTCATTATGCAATACGATCAGAACGCGAAGTGAAGCGCGACGTAGATCGACCGACTCCAAAAGTTGGAACATAATTCAAAACTTTGTCGCTGATCTCGCTCATTAAGGCGAAACGCTTTTTAGGACACTGCGTCTGCCGCCGTTTGATAACTTTTCTTTTCTCATTTGGGTCGGAACGCGATGCCGCGTGCAGAAAATATATACCATGATGAAACTCGAACATCATGACGAGATCGAAATAATTTTACACTCGATACACAATTATAATTTTAATTCTAATATTGAAAATTAATCTTCAAATTAAATCTTTAAAGTGTCTTTAAATTAATAATTTCTAAAATATTTAAGAAGTTTCTAAAATATAAATTTCTCTACAGAACTCTTCGTAACAATACATACGTGATATCCAAGGTATATTGTATTTTTACCTTCATTGTTTTTAAAATATTATGACATAAAATAGTATGACACGCAAATATTATGACGCGCGCGCGCGTGTGTGTGTGTGTGTGTGTGTGTGTGTGTGTCTGTACACATATAAAATTATATATAATTATATCTTTATAAATAAAAAAATAATGTCATTCTTCGATCATTATACAAATAAAACAGTTATTCATTGCGACGCCTTGAAGACAAATATAGACGATTACATTTCACTTTCGAAGGTAGATATCGCTTTAAACTGACAGTAAGCCGAGTAAGATGCAAGTCTAAGCGATTTTAACGAGGAGAACGTACGAGCGCATGTGTGTGTGTACACGTGAACGAGTTATAGGGACGGACGTTCGCGCGACGCGAACGACCCAAGTAATTCCCGTTCGCCTAATGGAGATAAGCCGGAACATACGATGCGGTTTTCTCAGGTGGCGTAATGAGTGAGGACACGGGACCCTTAATATCGTGGTCGACTTGCCCCCGTGGACGCAGGTGCGGCGAAATTGCCTCGTCGTAGAATCTGAACCTCCGTGGTACACGGCCCCCAGTTCGTGGCACGGCTTTACGAACCGCGCAAAAGCCGAGCCTTATGAGGTACTATGCGCTTCCGCCATGGTCCCCCAAGAGACAGTCGAGCGCTTTCCTACGAGCTGCTGCGGGGTTATCGTCGTTGAAATAATTAATCGAGGCTGCGTGCGAGATCGATAGTTCTGCCTGCATTGCGCCCAGTTCCGTTCTTACCTTGGGCTAGCTTCGAAAACGTGCACGGAAATACGCAAAAGCTCGCCTGTATTCATTAATCGAAATAAGATTCGTCTCATTATATGTCGGGTATTCACTTTGAGCATTTATAAACCAAAAACCAAGGGAATTAAACGAGCTTGACTGTATTCGCTGCCTCTTATAAGATTACATTGCATGCGCATAATATAACGCAAAGAAAAGGAGATTTACTTCTGCACAAGAGGTGAGCTCTAAGCTTTACCGCAACCGTGCTGACACACGCTCGGCTCTGTACACGTACGAAATTAATTTGGATCGTTATTTGCGTCAATAGCGCGCAGCTCGAACCGCGACTTAGACGCGCTTCGTTATGCGTTGCAGCATTAATTACTCTCCGCCTCCACCTAAGAGCCTCAATCACCTCTGTCTCGCGTAAGCGCGTCAACGCACACGCGAATACAAACTACCTAGGGAAGCTTTCACGCCGTTGAAAATACCTTCGAGCGGAAGTTTGCGGAGATGAATCTCGCGCGCGCACACGGAAACTTCTGCATCGCCGCGACGAGCTACTCACGCAGGAACTTTATTATAGGAAAACTATTCAATTTTTCGCACGAACTGTGTCGAAAATCACGTACAATTTAGGGAGACGAAAGAGAGTAAGACTCACCGTGCGAATCTGAAGGGAAGCCCCGTTCGTCACGTGCACCCTGTCGGCATTCTCCGTTCCTCCTTCCGTTCGCGACGTTTTTCTCGCTGGTTCGCCTTGTGCCGAAGTGCCGATGACTTTCGACTTGATGGATTTTAGACTGCGAGAAATCGCATCTTCCAAACGCTGACAATGAAAATTGGTAAAAAGATTGTTCCGTCGAAGACTATTGCGCGAAACGAATTGTCCTTGAAAAAAATACCTGTCTAGAAAGTCTATCCGATTTACGATGCCTCTCGGCAAACTGATTCAACGTGATGACAGACGCAGCTTGAGAAACTATTCTTATAATATGATTCTAGGTCAATTCTTAACAAACTCCCTTTCACGCGATTCGTGTATATTGCTATAAAAGTCAACCTCAGGAACGACTAACCTCTTTTCATCGGAAGCGATCACGTGGAAAAACGTTCCCGAGGATCGCTCGAGTTCGCCGAAGGCAACGTTCATCGACCTCGAGAGGTCGTTAATCGTACCTTGTTAACGCGTTGTCTCGATTTTCTTCTCGCTGAAGCGGATGCTCCCATTCGCTCAAATTATCGCTCTCTTATTTGCGCAAGTCTTGTCTCCAATTTTATTGCGATGTTTGGTCTTGCCCGTTGATCGCTATCACTTACGATCGATTTTATTGTCTCGATCGGCGAATCGAGGCGCACCACGAGGCAGCCCCGATGATCGATAAGGCGCTAACACGCTAATTGGCAGACAGTGGCCATCGCGTTCTAACCATCGAGTTAATTATATTTAATTGGCGGGCCATTAATTGTATCCTTAATTATGGGCTTCGAGGCTATCTCGTACGCGGCTCCGGTAACGATCGGGACCACGATACACGATAGAATAGGGACCACCACGTCGACATAAGCGAAGAACGACTTGCACGTCGAGGACCACCACGTCGACGAGGGACGAAGTACAACAAAGCCGTTCCAAGTCCAGGATATTAAACGATCCACGCTCCCGTCGTCGGATTAATCCTACAGGGTCCTCGCGTTTCCTCGAGGTCGTAGCAATCGAGAGGACTCGACATCGAGTCTGCCCGTGATTTTCTCGGATGAAAAGGGCTCGGTTTGTCTCAAGAACGGTCGCTTACGAGGCTTCTTACGCGCTTCGATGCTCTCTCTCGAGAAGACCGTACACGGAAACGAGGGTCGTCCACTTTTCTTCGCGAGAAGCGCCCTTTTTCCGGCACGATGGGCGTGCTTCGAGCCGTCGCCTCTACGGAAAGCTCCCTTATTATGGCGATCGATCGGTCACTCCCTTTCTCTCCGATCCAAACTCGTCTCGAAGAGCACGAGAAGACTATGCGTCTCGAACGCTGCTTCGTGCGAGATTCATCGATGTGAGTTGCGGTTGCTTGAGACGTGTGCGACGAGTTGGCGTCGTCGTCTTAAAAAAAATCTTCACACTGTCGCGTGAACTATGATAGACAATTAGGCACTCTTCGTAGTGAGATAGTTTCTGGCGCACGATGCGCAACAGAAAGAGGTACCTCTCGAAGCAGATCGCGCAAGAAATCTTAAAATACACTCCACGCTGTTCGCCACGTCGCTAAGGGAAACGTCGACAACCCTCACATCGCGCGCTCTGTGCGGCGTCTGTTTTGTTACACGGTACGTCAAGCTTTCGAAAACGAATTTTTCGTAACACCTACGTTTCTATAAAACATCGCGAACGCTCAGATAAATTCTTCATGGCGTATCTACGTGAAATATTGAATTCTTCGCAGCGTTTTTCTGACGTTTTGACCCTTGGGTTACCGTTGGGTGATCTAACCCAAATTATGTATCAATTCTTCACGTGTGCGTACACTTCTTCTCGATTGAGTCCCGCATATGTAAATGTAACCGTTCGTCTTCATCGACATTGAACTTTAATCAACTTTGATGAACTGAATGCCCGGGGATGTCTCAGCGGATCGATTCCAAGCTCTCGTTATGTTTCTCGATGTTCCTCGCAGGATTCGTAGATTACCGATGAAGATTTCCGATGAAGAGTAGCGAGATCCTCCAAGAAGAAGAATCGTAGAACAACCACACGAGATTTGTTCAATCATGAGCGTGATTCTCATCAGTAAACGTTGTCATTGCCGTTCTTCAATTCTCGCGCGGACCTCGAAATTTATAGCCCGAATGGCCGTCCGCTCACGCTAGTACCCGATGACAAACTCCGAGAGGAGGACCCGGCGCGAAGGAGGCACCTTCGCCGAAGTAGAGGAGAGGTCACCCCGCAGCGAAGCGGGCTCTCGGCGCGACTGAGAGGCTCGGGACCGCGGCAACGAGAGCCACCCCCGCCGTTGAGAGGGTAGCGGAGACCCGGGGGTGTATAGGTGCGCGAAAGAGGAGGAGGGCTAGAGAACGAGAGGGCAGAGAGAGAGAGAGAGAGAGAGAGAGAGAGAGAGAGAGCGTGAGAGAGAGAATGAAGACAGAGCGCTGTGCGCGCAGCCGCGAGTTCGAAAGCCGGACCGACGGCATTAATTGTGTGCTCTCCTCTCCTCGTCGCGAGACGAGAACTCGCGCGAGAGAAGGCTCGCTCGCGATCATCACGAGGGGATTTCTATCGCACCCGATTCTTCGGTTTGCAAAAGACTCGTTCGATTCCCGCATCACGCGGCTTTCCATCAAACCAACCGCCCGTCGCTTTTGCGTGGGGCCCCATCGCCCTCCTATCTTGCCACCCTCAACCCCTCTTCGACTGCTGCGCCTACCCTGAAATAATGGACGGATAATCTGTTCTGGCGCGGTCCCGCCGGGACTAAAAGGTTCCTCCGAATTCATCGAGCAACCCCTGACGCTCCGCTATCACCCCATCCTTTGACCTCACGGTTTCGGTTGCTTTCTCAACTTTTTCACCCTCTCTCATCGACCACTCGCTCGCTTGCCTGACGTTTTCTTTCTCGAATGCTGCCCTTCGTTCTCTCGAGATACGCGAGATCGAACACAGATGCTGACCAAAGTTACTCAACGAGAACCAAGAAGCGTTGCTTGGAACGATCGACATTCAGAAAATAAAGCCTTATCCGCGGTAACTTTGTAGTTTAAAGTTTAAGCAATACAATTCCGTTAAGCTTAGAATTTGTTGTTAAAGTTGCGAAAAAGTTCCTACACGGAGAACACGGAAAGAACAGTTTTGCTAAAGAATCTAAAAATTTAGCTAGATACAGATCTAAAAATAATTATATAGAGCGCTTAAGCATTGATGCTACAAAAAAATTCTAGCAATCAGTTTGAATGTTCTTCATACATAATTATTTTGATAATCCAAACAAAATTATTTTCAGATCTGTATCTAGCTAAATTTTTAGAGTTTTCAGCAAAACCATTCTTTCCATGTTTCCATGAGAATGGGAACAGAATGGTCATTACGTGTAAAAGATATTTTTCTTTTCCTATTTATTTTTCTATGTAAATTGTTTCATTGCGTTCTAAATCATTTATAAATACCCATAAAATGAACAAGAGACTATTAAAAATCGTATCCTACCTCACGTATTTTTAGCGAATTGCAAATCGACAGCTGCAAATTCACAATATATTTATGAGCCTTGAAAGAACGAATTTAAAATAATATCGAGTATCGATGAACTTTTCGAATATCGATGACTTTTTCGTTCGTCAATATTCGATTCAATTTTCTATTGTTGTCTATTTTCCGCAGTTATTCTTCGGGCGTATGAGGATTAAAAAAAATCCTTCTCGGTTAGATAAACAAAGAATGAGATGGTTAGGGTGTGGCATTTTGGTGCCGCGTTTGCATAGAAAGTACGTTTTACGGACATAGGAAACGGTGAAGTAGGTGTCCCGACGTTCCCGGACCCCTATCGGCGGTTTTGGTGGCGAGATGGCGCGCAATTAGAAGTGTAGCAGCCGCGCCATAAACATAAAGTGTGGCCCTTGTGTAGCGCTACACCCACGTCAAACGACTCTGGCTTTTACTCCCGACAGTCGTAATGGCGACACGTATGAAAGTCCGACGCTGCACGAGACGCGGGACGAGTCACTCGTCATGAATAAGGAAGATGTATGCTCGACCTTTTCACGTTTACGAAATCTGTAATTTACATCGACGTGCGCACGTGGAAACGACGACACGATCGAGTAGTACCATTTCGAAAGTGTCAAATGAATTAGAAGAAAGAACTCGAAATGAAATTGACGCAAGTATTCTATTTTTTGTATGCTATCGAATATATTCTTATCAAAATATTATAAATTACGTAAGCGTAACAACATAAATGTAACGAGTCATTTAATAATACAGTATCTAATTTAATTAACAAATAAATATTTTATCTCTTTCGCAAGAAATTCGACGATTAAGAACAAAATGCAAACGCTACTTTCTCGCTAACATTATCGACAAATAACATTCGCAACAGACTAAAGGAAAGCATCGTCTCTTCTGAGACACGAGAGAACGCGAAATTCGTGGTAACTTCCGTAAATGAGAGGATTGCCGAGGATGGCGAAACAGGCGAAAGTCGCTCGAGGGTATACAGCCTATTTCGTCAGCGTCTTCGGGATCCTCGTCTCGGGGGGTTGTAAGAGGGTGGAACTTACGCCGCCGTCCTCGATAGGACTTCTCAATCCGCCTCCCGAGACCCCACGCGGTAAAGACTCGTCAACTCGATCGGGACTTTAAAACAATTTTGATATCTCATCTCTGACGCTCGTCTCCCCTCTGACGCATGACTTTCTGAAATCGGCTCCCGAAGTACTTTTCAATCTCCCGGGAAAAACTGCATCAACGTCTGATTGTCGATTCGAGCACGCGAACGGCTTTGCTAAGGACGAATTCGGTTCGACAGCGGATTTAATTCGATAGTTTTTATAAAATTAATTGTTCCATAGCATCTTAATAATATCTATTTTTCTGTACAGAAATAAATTACCTTTCAATTGATGCTTTTTGTCAATAGTTATATTCCAAAACGTGAGACAACCGAAATCTGAGCATCAAAAAACAGAATTAATGACTGCTATTTTTTAAATATATTATTATATAATATATTACTATATAATATTATATTACAAAAATTATTTATTAGATTACAAAAATTATTATATGTACAAAATCATAAAAATTGATTAATTGTTTTAATCAATTTCTTAAAAGATTTTTTTTCTATGTTATATAATTTATACTTCCATTTTGTAAAATTAAAATTTATATTTCCATTATATTTATTATTTCCATTGATATTGAAATTATTATCTTTATTAATAATTTCTATTTCTATTTTGTAAAATAAAAATTTTTAATCTTTTAAGTTTATTTCTTTTTAACTTAACTAATTTTAATACATTGCCACTTATGTTTTAACTCTCATATAAAAATGTGCACTTTGTCTCTTCAAAAAAACCTTAGTTTATATTGAAACTATTTCCACTCATTTCCTCAATTTCGTTCATACATCCGAAAATTGCACTCCGCGTTAATGTATGCGATTTATGTTTGATATTAATCACATTCATTTGCAGGCAATAACACCGCGCAATGATGCGATCGATGTAATCTATGTTTATATTAATTACGTTGCTTATTAATACTAAGCCGCTGAATCCGATTATATTCTCTGTTCGAAAAACTGGGGAATAATTTGCAAAGATTCAATGCTTATCAAATACTGTTATATTCTCACAAATTACACTATCCGAGAGAATTTATAGTTGATCGCGCATACCCGATTACGGCAATTCTATCGCTCGATATAAACTCAACTGCTAAGCAACTTCCAACAATGGACGCAACTGCGCCATAGCCTTTTGTCTCCGTGGAACTTTCACAATGTCGCATTTTCCTATTGAAGTCTCAGTTAAGGCTAAGTGACATAATTTTGCGCAATTGGCAAGAGGATTACCCGCGAAAGTCCGAATTCAGTTATTGGAAGTCTGTGTAGTAGGCTTCTTATCTCTCCCGGGCAAACTAATTGATCTTAAAAAAATCCCGCATATCCTTCCGCGACATTTTGCGATAGAGCAACAAATCTCCACGTGCACCAAATGGAATATGTGGAAAGCAGTAAAGACGATATTTCATTGAACGGAAATTCTTTTTCAAGTAACGGGCTCCTTCAAGCAATCGTGAAATTCTCACGAATTACTCGCAGGAATTATATCTAGTTAGAGGGCGGATTGTGTTACTTAACTTCGCTCTTCGCGGCCCACGCCTTATTGAAACCCTAGCTAAGACCGCGTGGAACATAATTTCGCGAAATTGGCGGAAGGATTATCCGCGGAAGCCGCTGTAACTAAGCGTCTGTACCGAAACTTTTCTCCACGCCGATTGAGGCGGAACGACGAAGAGAGAAAGAACGAGATAGAGAAATAGAAAGAGCGTAGAAGAGAGGATAGAACAAGAGCACGGAGAAAGGGGATAAAATCTGGAAGAGCGCTGTATCGATTTCCCGGCAACCCTTTGCGTTTTACCTCTTCGTCTCAATCTCACCTTTCTCTCTCTTTTTCTCTTTCTTCTTTGTTTCTCTCTCTCTCTCTCTCTCTTTCTCTCTCCCTCGGTTACTCTCGCGGCCAAATAAATTAGTTGTCACGAAAGAGCAGAAGCCGGCCAGCTGGCTGGCAGACGGACGATAAAATTACCCGAACGAGCTTAGAGCCGGGGACAAAGTTGAGCCACGCCAAGAGCATTTGCGGAAAGGGCTTGAAGGCGACTGAGATCGCTATTCGTACCTAATTCGCTCCGCGGAAAATAGAAGGTGGACGTTAACCCGGAGGGCGAACGAAAGTGCGGACGATACGATTGTCACGATCGCCCATTCTCCTAACTCGATCCATGAGCATCCGAGAGAGATAAGAAAAAGGAAAGAGAAAGAAAGAGATCGCTTAAACTGTCGCAATTCCACATATCTAACGTGCTCCTGTGATCTTCCGGAATTCTCAACTAAATGCGAAACCGTAACATTATTCGCTGACGAGACCGTTCCCATGTGTGCTCTTGGTATCATCTAACATTTTAATAAAAGATTTACATCTCAAAACGATGCATATGCGCATTCATGAGATTTTCAATGCTTTCATTTTATATGCTTGACCTCGATTTTATGAATCTCAAAATCGTCAGATTGTGAAATTGTTGAGCTGATCGCAGATTCGCAAGATTTTAGAAGACTCATTGAACTCTGTAGTCGCAGGAATATTGAAATATTTCACGATATTTTGATTTCAAATTTTTAATTTTGACTTTTGCTTTAATTCTTTCGATGTTTAATTGAAACTTTTGATCATGCAACTCTCAAATCTTCTTTAGACTTCAGATCTTTCTTAGATCATGCCGTATCTTATAAAATTTTATAATTTTATATAATCTATATAAAATTTTTCATATTTCATATAATCTTTAATAACATATATCTATTTCAGAAGTAAAATGTGTATGTGTGTGTGTGTGTGTGTGTGTGTGTGTGTGTGTGTGTGTGTGTGTGTGTGTGTGTGTGTGTGTTGTGTGTGTGTGT
>JANQDE010000044.1:112630-170930 GCA_037157785.1 Cephalotes varians
TTAATTATATTTATTATATTAATTTTGTGTTTGTATGTCTTTTGTGTAAGACCTATAAAATATGCCAAATATATATATATTCTTATTTCTACACGTTATCTAAGTTGATATCGAACCCGATTCGGATGTGCAGCATCACAATGCTCTCACCTTACTACAGTAATACTTGCCACATCTCCGGTTCGATGCATTGCTATGCATTATATATATATATGTATCATCACCACACACACACACACACACACACACACACACACACACACACACACACACACACATCATACGCGATGCCGCTACAGCGTAAACGACGTCGCATCGAATCAGATAAACGTTTGAAGGAGCACGGTAGTTTCTCGTTGCCGAAGATGTGGTTGTACGGCACCCCGTATCGTATCGCATCGTCGTTGTCTTTCTCATCATCATCCGCGTTCGGCGAAACAGCAGCCGAGATGATTTTCGCGATACAACGATAACGTACATCTTGTAATGCGTTCTCGCGAGCGAGCGAGCGAGCCATCAAAAAAGAAGTAGCAAAACCGGAGACACGCCCATCGGGTACAACGGCGAAAATAGCGAAATAACTGATATAGCCTGCGGGAACAAACCATCCCTCGAGTGTCGTGAGAGTGGTTGTGCGCTCCGCGTTTTCCCGACAGAAACGAAAGAGCAACCCCTTGGCGGCGCTCTTATTTCCCCTTGCATTTTCGGACGTGTCGCGATTCTCTGCACACGACAGTATCTCGTTGTTCATCGGCAGATCCCACGTTCGATATCTCGCCATACGAAGCAAGCTTCGACAAAACAAACAAGAGAGAAAGAGAAAAAGAAAGAGAATTTTCATCCTCTCGATCATGTCAAATTACATCGAGCACACGTATTTTCGTACATGTTCTGACACCTGAACGTGAATGGGAACAGTCAATCTATGGTTGAAGAATGAACATGTACAAAGATACTGATCAGCCTACTGTTAATCTTTTTTTTCTCATTAAAAGTTATATAAATTCGTTATACAATTTCCTACGATGATACGGCTATTTCTCTCGAAGAAACTCGAAAGGCGCATCTTCGCATCTGCATCTGCCGGATACATACCGAGTATAAGCCGATTATATCTTTCTTCGTATTTCACGTATACGTGCAATGCGGCACGGATGAAATCAGCATAGCGGGGACATTAATATCCATTATATTCCCAGCGATCCGCGCTCAACTTTGAGTCCTGCCATTTCCCCCAACCTCCACCCGCCGTCTTCTTCCGTCCGTTCTCGAAGCAACGGTACATATCCTCGGACCGTTTCATGATTTATTGAGAAAGTTTAGCCTCGCGATTATCCGACGGAGCTACCGGCACCGCGACAGTTGGCGACTCGTCCTTCGGTCCTCCACATCCTGCCGCGGCTTCCTCTGCCTGTCTATCCTGCGAGACCCTTCCGAGACCCTTCCGCTATCTCTCTTTCCGTCATTCGCTCGGATTAGTCGAATCGCCATTTTCGCTGGTAGATAGGTGCGCGATTACCATTCCGAAATGATTCTGCGAAATCTTCCTTGCCGTTTCGTTCGATGCGAACAGAAACGACCTGCTACACCCGTTAATTAAATTAGCCGACGCGTTCGAATTAATCCTCGCGCACGGTTGGATTAGGGCAGAAATATTTGAAGATGGGGCTAACGAAGATATAAATTCGAATCTTACAATCAAATCTACGAAAACTCGCTCGCGCCGACCGCGATTAATCCCGCGTAGTTAGACTCTTCATCCTCGGAATACTTTATTATTCCGAATGTCAGCCGACTTAGTGCTCTCCATTATTTCACAAATCTTCACATAAGAATTACAGAGATAATAAATAAATACAATAAGGAGCATATAGTCGTTCTTAAATAAATTTTACTCGCAATTAATGACAAAATATGTTATCAATTCATTTTTAGTCATAGAATATAAATTTTCTTAATTTCTAATGTACGTGTACAATCGGATTCAAACTCTATTTTCGACTTTATTCTGCAGGCGTTGAAATAAGTGATCATCGCTGTTTTTGCGCAGTCGTGCCGAGTGGTATGTACAAACACGGCTGCAGCGAGCGTACTGCGCCAGTCGAAACCACTCGAGCCAGTTAGAGGAGCGGACGCAATCGTGCTCGCGCACAACGCGAGTATAATGTCTTTCAGACTAGATAATGCGATGTCGGGCGGTTCTCTCTTCGTGTTCTTGTTCCCTGGGAGCGCGTCTCTTCGAGCGCCCGAAAAACAACTCCCCCTCGCCTCCCTCTTCCTCTCCCGCGTTTCCTTTGCATTTCCGCCTATCCCGTTTCCCTCGCGTCATCACCTTCCCTCAACCCCGTCGCTCGCTCATTCCAAACAGATGTCGCGTTACTACTCTCGGCGCGAGAGGCAACTACCACCGTCTACGATATTCCTCGCCGCGCGACGGCGTCTGCGTTCACCAGATGTCATGTAAAAAGTTTTCGCTCGGCGCTAAGGACACCTTGCACGCGCCGTGTTTCCGCGTGTATCGAGAGAGGCACGAATGAGGATACGTTATCATTAAATTATCTTGCGGAATGAGAGGTGCAACAGAAAAATGAATACGTTTTTACCACGGAGTTGCAGGAAGTAATTGAGATATATAACAGTATGTAATATGTTTATGCTGATCTAATTTTTTATCTCATCACGTCAGTATTTTTTTACGTCGAATGTGTGATGCTAGTTTTAAGATGGAGAATTAAACGAACAATAAAAGCACAAAACGATTAATTAAATATAATAAATAATTTATATTAATTAAATTAAATATATTAACGAGATAGTAGAATTTTGCATCTTAAAAATTTTGCATCCTAATGTTACATAAAGTAACGTAACTTGCGGCTTAAAGATGCCGACTCAACAAATTTGTGTACTTTTCAACTCTACTATAATTTTACGCATTGAGTTTTACGCACCCCCGAAATGTTCATTAATCTTTTCGAGTTTTCGCGTGGCGTAATTGAACTTTACACAAATGATTCATACGAATTTTTAACTTTTTCGAATATCATGCAATGTTATGTTTGTATACCAATATGGAACGCATGAACAACTCGTGAATAACCTTAATAATACGAAATAATTGAAATAACAAAGAGCAATCGCAACGTTAATTGCGATTTTACAAGGAAAAATAAATTCATCGGTAAAAGCGGGCAATACAAATTGCATTCGTTCATACGAGCGACCATCGATTTCTATTGCCTTAAGTGCGACGCAGTTTCAATCTAGAGAGTGAATCAGAGAGCCGAGCGGAATTATGCAAATTGTCAGATGGATACGGAAATAGGTTTTCCATAACACAGTTACATTCCGTAACGTTTCCTTAATGAGAATGCAACTTTAATGACTTCCGCCGCGCCTGGAAGAACTTTGTTATTAGATAACATTAATTCGTGCCGATGCTTTTCGCCGTGCTGCATTAAATCACCATTCGTTATTCATACCAGATTAATCGCTTCGCGAATCGCGTAAATGATTTTTTATATTTATACTGAAATGCAAGAATGCTGGTTTCTTTAGTTAAAAATATTATATGAGTAAAATGTAGAGACTGAAGAGAAGAACAATGTTAATTATATTAACAACAAACAGATAGCAATTTCTCCGAGATTAAGCCGCGTGTGCGAGAACCGCCGCTTTTCATCCCCGGGCTGATAGCCGACCCTAATCGAAAGAAATTAGCCGCGAGTTAGCCGGGACTGCTCGTTCGAGCCCCAATTTCGAGTGGGAATGCGTTCTCCAGAGGGGCCCCGTTTACACGCGCGTGATTAATGTCCTTAATGTCGCCCCCGATCTCGTAATCCTGGTCGCGATTTTAATAACCGGTCGCCCCCCCGCGACGGAAGCACGGTATTGTGCGACGCGCGTCCGCTTTTATGGGGCCCATTTAATGTCGCTCGCGCGACAGGAGAGGGGCACACATCTCGCATAGGCGTCTCCGTTTTCATCTCAGAACTGAAAATGCAACAGGGATATAAGCTTGAAGTATGTGTAATTTCTAATCGCGATTGTCAGTTCTCTAATTCGTTTACTAAAAATATGCACAGTAATGTAGAAAAAAAAGATTAGTTTGTTACACATATAATTACTTTTCGATACGGATAATTAATGTCCCTGGACGCGGACGCCGCTGCGAAGAGAGACAAACACGAGGGGGGACAGGCGGTGGACCGAGTGTAACGGCACGAGTAACAGCAATATGCCAGCGATGTCCCGTGGCGATGCATTAATGCGAGATGCAGCGGGAGGGATGAAGCAAGATGGGGAAGGGAGAGAGGGGAACAGCGCACCGCGGGCACGCTGTGTCTTCTCGCGCGAAGGATGAAAGTTTGATGAGATCCGAGCCACGTGACTACCCGAGATCTCGCGGCAGGTTATACGTGTTTATAGGTGGGCATGGGTGCCCCGGGTCGCCACGTGCCGCAGGAATGTTCATTATATACTGGAGGAGGGGGAAGGGATATTATGAATTTGCCAACGGTCATCCGGACAACCGTCTTTAATGATTAACTCCGGAATATTCACTTCGAAGCTCTCTGAATTACTCTGTGAACGCTAGGATATCATTCCCTCCTTATTATCGCAGAAAGCTATGATTTGATTGAATCGTATCTAACTTTTCTTTATTTTCATACTCTACGCGGATTATTAATTAATATCAAAAAATTTTCCATTTTTTATTAGAAATCAAAATAAATCCATTAAAAATCTATTTCGTGACATTAGAACAAATCCAATTTTCGTTCCTCACGATGCGGTTTAATGCACGCTTGACAGAGATCCGCAAGAATAATGGACACGAGCATGCGCAAATACAGTCACTTTGCGCTCGTAGTTTCACAGCGAGCGCATTATTAATAGTGCGAATTGATACTCATACCGACGCAACTTTTGCAACAAATTTCATCGCACCGTCCGATGTGTGAGACAGCGGCGAAAACTTTCGCGGCTGCTGTCGGTGGTCGGGACCGCAGCCAGTCGTCGAAGGGTAGTTGGAAAGGAGAGGAAAAAGGGAGGCGATCCGGACGAAAATCCGATAGGGATGTTTCCCTTCCCGCGGGCGTTCGTCACCAATGAAACCAACGTACACGCGCCTTCGCGCGTAATCGGGCTTACGAGAATGCGGAGTTAATGCACTTCGGGGGCGATAAACTTTTCAGAGAGATGCGAAACGCGGCGATTTCCCTTGCCCGTCACTACACCGATTTAAATCCCGCTCTGAAAGCGGCCCCGCGATTAATTTCCAGCTTTATTTCGACGATCCCCGCGGATGCCCACGGCGGAAAAAAGAAGTTTGTTAAAGTTGGCGATGGCACAGCATTTTCATCGTTCTCGGATGAATTAAAAGGGAATCGCTTTTTTCTCGGAGTAGTTGCATCGTTCCGCAAGATATACTCAATACATCTATAAATATTATATAATGGCTTGGAAAATATATATTAACAAAATTAAAATACTGTTATATATGTATATATTATATTTATAGTATTATATTTATATTTAAAGCATTTATAATACTATTTTAAATATTTACTATTGTAACATTATATCGCATTACTCTCTGTTGCATTATTTTAATATCAGAAAATACTTCTTCTCACAAAATTTACTATGTTAATGCTGAAAAAAAAAGTGATTGGAACCTCAAATAAATGTAAAATTCTTAAATTTGAGTACGCCCTTATAATCCCGAGAGCAAATTGAGAAGTTGGTCATTAAAAGAATACGTTAAACTTTTTGTACTAGTAAATTTTCCCTTCAAAAAAAGAAAATCGCAATACGAAATAACGTGGCAATTTGCTTCAATTTTCCGGGTATGGCGCCGAATTATCATGCCTCCTCACATGAACGGTGATGTTTCAGTGTAATTTTCCAACAATGCGCATTATGATTTTCCTCGTACGGAGATGCTCCCCGTCGAGTACGTCGGAAAACTTTTCCCGACGGGAAAAAACTACGGCGGTAAAATATACCTGTAGCGCGAACAAGCGTGCGAGCTCCTTCTCGTGTAACGTCAAAACGCGCTGGTAAAGTTACCGTGTAATTTTACGGAGTACGTGAAAAAGAAGCAAGTCGACATCGCCGAGTTCTCATCGTCGTCGTCGTCGTCGTTGTCGACATCAACGAGTCGTGATGTCGACGCTTATGACACTCACAAGAAAACCCTCGCAATCTCTCTTCGATTTTCATGAGCTTCGCATATGCGGATATATAGACGTCTCAAAATCATATGTCTCCCTTTCCCCTTTTATTCTTCTCTATCTTTTTATGTACGCTGCTTGCGGATTTAAAAGTCGGAATGTCGAACTTCTACAAAATTGAAAACATCCAATTTTTTAATAATATAATTGAGTAGATCTTGTGCTGTCTATCTCTGCACTTCTGAAGCCTCGTCCATCCACGTCCTTTAGTCTTCAACCGATTGTAATCTGAAAAATTACTGAGACATTTTCGACATCGACACAACCACCTGTGTTTCGCACGATCCCTCGTACACGCGCGTTTGACGAAAGTGCGCGACTTCTGACACACTCTACGTACAGTCAAGCGAATTCGACGTATGGCGGCGGACGTGCACGTCGAAGGATGTTTCCTACGTGCTACGTCAAAGTGCTAAACTCATCGTATAACTTCGGCAAGGGAAAAGGAGGTCGGCTATCCGCGCATACAGGGCGCACACGCGGTCGCCTTTCGTGGAACAAAGAGACCGCTTGACAAACTCGTCAACTCGATTTGCTCGGAGTCGCGACGCGATCATGTTAGACACGCCTCATGCATAAACTCAACTCGAAGGCTCCAGACCGCGATTTTTTTTACTTTGAATTTCCGCAGCGTTATCGTATATGCCATGATCAAAAGATTTCCGTCCAAAGAACTGCTCGCGCAAAAATACGGTACGTGTACATATATTATACATTTGTTTATCTCCTCGGTAAACCCAAGCGAAAGTAAATATTTCAACAATTATCATCTTATAATTAAAATAAGTTAAAATAACTGAAATATTTTCTGGATGTCGATTTGTTACAATTACGTTCAAAATTAATGGCATAATCCAATCTGGTTGCAGCGAATCAGAAGTCTTCAGGCGAAAGGGCTAAAGCGTTAAGAATCATAGAATCTAGAAGCCGCGAGCGAACGAGGAAATTATCATAGTTGCAGAAACAGAGGGTGGTGTTAACCTCCCCTTGAGCGAGCGCAGTAAACCCAGTTAACGAAACGTAGTATCCGCGCGAAGTTGCGAGTGCAGCCGAAACTCACGGCAGACACGGCGAATGCAGAGGGATGAATGCGGCCTAGGGAGTTGTGCAGAAGGATGGAGGAAGGAGGAAAAGGAGGAAGAGGGTGGTAGATTGGGATCGCGCTGCCGTCGGTGGGCTAGGAAGTTTCGGAACAAACAATAACTATAACAACAACGGCGGCGGCGGCGACGGCGTCGGCGACGAAGGCAAGAGTACGTCGTGCACGCGCCGACGATAATTACAACAATAACCGTAACAACGTGAGTGGCGGGGTAGGGAGAGGCGGCGGTTTAATTAGAATCGTGTCTGTCACCGACTTAAGGTCGGCTCCCTCGTCGACTCGCTTTGAACGGCGCCGGGCCGCTCGCGGGATTTCACCGCCTATCCCCGTGACACGTAAGTGAAAAATCCGCTTAACCCTCTCGCGCCTAATGGCTTGTACGTGTTGCACGAGAGAGATAAACCGATAAACCTTTTCGAATTCGTGCATAAGCGTATTTATGAGAGACATTATATGAAGCCTAAAAGCGAACGATCGTAAATAAGATCACGGAATAGTTAAGGTAACAACAGAAAAAGAGATACCTAAAAATCTATTCTATATTTATATGACGAAGATAAAATTTTAGTGTGAAAATTAGATGGTTGAAGAAATTATTGATTCAATCATAATCATAATACTTTTCATAATTTTTCAAACTACGAAAAATCTTCTCTACTCTGAAATGTATAGATGTACAAATTAATTGATTAAAAATATTGTATAGATGATATTATATAGTGATGAATATGCAACATTTTAATCAATTTCATCCGTGCGAAACGAGAATTCCTAACTCCTAGAATCGATATCCATTCTAACCGCGAGCGGAGGCAAAGGGTCGGTTTAAAGGGAGGATGAGGAGGAAAGGACATGTGGCATGAGCGGACGAGAGACGTGCTTTCTTGTTTGTCCGCGTCCATATCAGGATGTTATTTGTCCTGGATATCCCGTGGGACCCGGTGACACTCGATCTCTACGTCCATGATGAGAAAAAATTATTGATTGTGTTTTTAAAATCCACTACATTGAAGTAAAAATAAAAATTTCAATAATCCTACATATTCTGGAAAAGTTAATTATCAGGCAGTTAATTATCCCAATAAAAAGCTAAATTCGAAGTAAAAATAAAAATTTCAATAATTCTACATATTCTAGAAAAATTAATAATTATCAAACAGTTAAATTGTCTAAATTCAGCAAAATTCGGCTCTAAAATTTATTTTAGGGAAAGTTATTTTTCACGTAAAGCATAGTTTATGCAACAGTTTCTTTTTTGTTAATGGAAAAATATTGAAGGGAGAGCATGGTTTGTTTAACGAGGCTAAATATTACCAAACAAGTCGTTCATCGTAGAATCCATTACAGCTTATGTTAGTCTCGACATTAAATTAGAGATTAACTGGAAAAACATGAAATCGTCGAAGATATTAATTAAAATTCAAACACAACTGGAATATCTTTTCGATGTCGTTTATCAGCAACATTCGTTTACCCGGGAATGCTCGGCGAATGAGTCTCGTACGGATCTGAGAAGAAGCGAGAACGTTCAGGAGAGATATGGCGGTTGGTATTAGTGCCGATTAGGCTCGAACATTAGGATCACTTAGTACCGGTCAGACCGCGGATCGTTAGCTCGGTGGCGCGCGCGATACCAATCTAAATTTAAATACACCTTAACACCTACTACTATTTATTGCGCCATTCGGCATTCACGGCCCTCGGCAGACCAAGGAGCGCCGGCCAATCATGCGCCCGTTAATGGATCGTCGGGCGAACGAACGTCGTAAATCATGAAATTGGAGATGAGCTCGCAGATAAGAGAACAACGGGAAGAGAGAAGAGAGGATGTTGTCGAGACTGTTCACTTATATCTTCCGGTCAGACTCCTCCCGAGGCGCCCATCTCATAAAAATCATGCTTTCTAATAATCTTTTGACTCCACGATTTTCTAAACAAACGATTCCTTAGCATCTTCGACAACTTCTTTCAATAACTAACAATATCCTCCAAAAATTCTATTCAAAATTTCCTAGAAAAGTTCATGGATTTTTATAAATTCTTCCTATTCTTTATAATTAATTTTAAGAAGGATTCTTTACAATTAATTTACTTATTTGAGTAGATCTTTTTTTAATTATCGAGACATTCTATCTTTCGATAAATTTATTTCTCTCTAAAAAGAACTAAAACTATTTTTGATGAAATTATCTGCTTCTTTTTAATTGATAAACCTACTAATTGACAATTGCGCCAGATCACTAATTAATCAAAGCGCGTGTATAGAGGATAAAAAAGAGAACGATTAATCCACCGATCTCTTTACGCTGAATTGCAGTCTGCTCTAAAAAAATTCCCATGTCGAACTTTAAACGTAAAGTATCTTGCAAAAGTTTTCAAATGAATCAAATCAATGAATCAATGAATATCCGTAAATTAAACGGCAATGAAATTCGAATATTTTTCCCGACCATTCTATGTGCTGTTCAACTTTGGTTCGAGCGGTAGAACTCGCGGAGAAAAAATGACGTGTCGACGTCGCGACGCGCCGCTGGATGCCAAATCAAGCCGCGCCTCGCTGTCGCATACGTCACGTCGCGAAATAACCCGACGGTCAGAAGATTGGCTCGCTCCCTTTCAGGGGGGAGAAAAAAATGGGAGTACCTCAGCGGGAGAAATACCCTTGCCACTCTGCTTGCGTTCGCGTTCGGCGTTTTATCACGGGACGCCGTGCGACATGGAGTCCTCGGGGGAGCGTTCCGAGGGTTCGACGAAGGGGGAATCAGTCGGGCAAGAAATTAAATATTACCCCGGAGGAGAGTGAGAGACTGTGCGCGAAGCCCGAGCTCTCGCTGAGTCGATCGAATTTTGGTCCTTTTGGCCTAGCAATGTCCTCGATTCAGCCATCATCTCTTTTCCTCGAAATTTCTCCTAAGAAGAAAAAGATTATGTTGCAAAGTGAATGCTCAAATTGAGATTATAAAATCTCTTCGATGAATTAGTTGTTAATCTTTTCGAGCCTAATATTTATTGCAATGAACATCGATATTTTATACTTATAATACTTATAATGCTTATAATGCATCATTAATGCGTAATATAAACACACATTATTTTTGTACATCTCATTATCAATATTATATTAAATTATTTAGATATATGAAATATGTAGTATCTTTCTAGTCTAAGCGCAGATAAAGGTGCGTAATTAATTAAATTGCATTCCAGAAATCAATTTGAAATTATAATATTAATTTACCTCAATAATTTATTTTAAATGGTTGATAAATTAATCAATTTTAGATTGATTTTGGAAAACAATTTAATTAATTAACACATCTGCATTTACGTTTATGTCCTGTTATTATCGTTCTAAGTCTTTATCATTTGAATATTTTTTCTTGTGCGATAAAAATCAAGAATAGGATAATTATATTATTTCTCTCTCTCTCATAATGTCTTTAATATTTACTTTTTAAACACATGCTTTTAATCATATTGCTATTCAGTTTTATAATTAAAAATTCCAAGAAATAATGATATATTACTTTAAATTTTAAAAATACAATCAATAATTTTTTCTTACAGAAGCCTTATTACTTATAAGATATCCTGTATTTATTTTTTTTTAACATCCCATGTTTTATATTCTATTTCGAAAAGCAAATTATTGCCAGAAAATCCTTTCTTATGGTGCAAAATTAATTTCATCGTGACTATTCCGACGCGCAAGCCCGAGGAATATATCGTGAAATATCATTCTCGATAAATCGCGATCGTTGCGCTAATCCATAGGACTTTTCCGGTCGATTCGTCCTCTCGATCATTTATTATACGCGATCCGGTCGTAGTATGCGCGCGAAGCGACGGTGATTAATACGCGCGATCATCGGCGTAATCCTCATTACGGGACACGGGCGAGGATGAGTGCGAGAAACGTTAGTCAAAGTGCATGACAAGGCACGCGCGATGGCAAGGGAGAGAACAGGGAGAGATATGGTGGTCCAGTATTAGCGGCGATTAGGCCGCGGGCATTAGGATCACTTAACGGCCTAACGCTAGTAACGGGAAGTCGCCTCTCGACCATCTGCATTCTGTCGCATGAGACATCAAGTTGACGCAGCCGCTGCAGCACAATCGAATAAAACATAAATTCATTGCTTTTTCCTTGTTACTTTGTTGTCTTATTCGCAATTTTATTGCTTGCCGATTTAAATAAATAAAAATAGTGACTGTGCTATTATAAACTTAAGTTCACACGCATATTCCGACTATTTCTTGAAATTTCCCCTTTCCCTCGAAATTGAATTTTTCGAAGAAATTCAGTGAATATTTAAGATAGCTTCTCGCATTGACACATACATTTCATTTAATTTATTTATTCGTTATGATTTTAATCTACTTATTCATTCATTTAATTTCCCGAAATGCTCGTTTCTCTGATACGAGAATATCTAATTTCTATTTTATTTTGTGTTATTCTCGAGCTTTTGTTCGCAAATACTGTGTGCACATGCACTTCGAAAGCCTTATTTCATTCTTTAGTCAACGACTCCTACTTTTGAGCATCGGGCGCGCGCTTACGAGAATCTGGAGAGCGGTGCCGCGCGTTAACCGGTAGATTTATTTCTGTATAAAAGCGTGACTAAAAATCGCCGTATATCACTGCACGCGCCGTGTTGCACACTCGCTTGTACGGCCCAACTGGGGCCAGTCGGTCCGCCGCGGATGGCCGAGCTAAGCCATCGCTGGGGGAGGGTTAAACCGCGAGTCGTTTGTCATGCTTTTTACTAATAAGCCGGTAGCCGCGCTTTAATGCGACTGGAGTTGGCCGTTGCCAACTTTGTTCTCGACTTCGAGAACTGAGCGGATGAGCGGACGGCGATGAAAAAGCGAATAAATCGAAGGTAACGAGCGTTACGAAGTTTCGCTCGCGGCGAATTTCCGGTATTCCGGTGGCGGAGTACGAATCGCACGCGGGAGATTCGCCAGACGCGCGCTAATTGGCGACCGCGCCGATATCTCGAAGCCTTTTGTCTCCTTTTCCTTTTGCGTACAATATTTGCGATTAATCCACGCGGGCATGATTGATGATGACACTAAACGGAAGAGGCTTTCGATTAAATTCAAATTGAGGGACGAACGATCGACGCACGTTATTCTTTATTTTACGGATAGACGCTTGCCGATGGAACAGTGAAAGGTAAATAAGTGTCCTGCGAAAATGATCTTTAATTTCATATCTTGTGGACGTTATCCATCCACGCTTCTGTTATTGCGAGAAGCGCAGAGTTTTGCCGAAATCTCTTTCAGAGATATTATTAAAGGAAAAGATTCAGAATAGTTCGTGATTTTAAGAGATTTAATTCTAAGGAATTATTCTATTTATATTTTGTTCTAGATCGGTAGCTTTTCTGCACAGATCAGAACTCGTATCTATCATATCCTCGTGGTCGCGTTTCGAATTGTACGGTAATAACGATCGTCGAAATCGATAAAGGGACATGCGGTCGCGTGCAAGATGAGCGTAAAAATCGAACGGTAAATAATTGCGGCTGTCTACCGTGGTGCCGTATGCGGTAACAGATACGGTTGCATTTCATCCCGACGTTGTGCGCTTTAACGGGTAAACAAACGGCACTTCATAAACCGCCCGTCGAGATATGATCGTGCTATTATTTATTGACCTTTCGGATTTACCGTCGCGCACAGCGCATTCGCGAAATTAGTTTGCCTTGAATTATCTTTCGGCGCGCGCGCGCGGCCCGCCGTCGAAATTATTGCGCCATTGAAATCCATTTTTCGACGGTTGTCCATGTCCGATGTAAATCCCCTCGAAATTTCTGCTTGTTTGCGGTGATCGGACGCGACTATTGAATGCGTCCTTCAAACTCGGATCACGATCGACAGGACACAGAGACGGACGGTAAAGTTGTCTCGCTTCGATCTCGTTACGTGAAATAATTTATCGAGAAATTTAAATAGGGGAGGAATCGCAAGAAATCAATATAACAAATTAATAAGCGTTAGAAGTGTCACCGTAAAATAGATCGCCGCTATTAAATCCCATCGTTTCGCTTTAAAAAATGAAAATACTTTTCATATACGGTTCTTTCTATTCTCACCACATATCGATCAATGCCATCGAGATGTGGCCTCGCCGCCCTCACGGTGAAATTTTTGAATTTCTACAGAGTCGAATACGTTATATTGTCTCCACCGGTGGGTACGGACCCTCCGAAATCCGTTCCGCCCCATGTACGCGTTGCCGGACGTGAAATATAAGGCAATTTCATGAACCATTAAGAATGGAAGTTCATAAGTCGGCAGCACGTGTTTTCGGTGTTAACCCGGTGTAGAGAAGGCGAAATGAGATTTTTCGAAGGGCGGTCCCCCCTTCTGACCACCCACCCTCGCTCCTCAGCATTGACGTATAACGGGTGTCTCGCGGTAGAATGAAGGAACTCGCGGGGTGACGTACCGTGTTCTATCGAGACTCGTCAGACTCGAAATGCTTCCTTCTTTCTTCGTGGCAGGACGATTTTTTACAGCGCGGTGTCGAACTCGTCCCCGTAAATGATATAAGATTCCTCGCGACATCTTTCCGATAGAGTTGCATTTTGCCGATATGGAGACTTTGGCGCAATTTCGTTTATTTCTATCGCATTGAAAAATAATAGTACGAAACTTCATTAAGTAAACTCACGAGTTTACTTAAAAGTATATATTTTAATTTATTAATTACGCATTAATTAATTTTTACATTTGCATTTAAGATGTGAATTCTTTGATTAGAAATGCTTTGAATATGCTGAAATCAAAAATGTTTAGAGATATTTAAACATTGATGTTAGATACAATTTTTTTTAGTTTTCTACATTTACCTATATTTTTTTCTTTTCTTTTGCAAAGTTTGCAAAATTCGAACATGCGTCTATTTAACTTCTAACACAGAAAGTGCGGCAAAAAACAAGGGTCCACCGGCTCGTAATCCTTTTTTACACGGAATCCTGAATTTCTCGGATGTAATAATTAAAGGAACCCACAAACCCGCCTCCGCCGCAAAGGACGATCCCACGATCAAGGGAGAACAACCTCCGCTGTGCTTCTTTCTCTTGCCTCGAAGCGACTCCGTTCTTCTATCCTACGATCCCTACGACCGCATTGGTGAAGGTTCTCAAAAACATGGAAGGGAGCAGAGGAACAGGAGAGAGTGAAAGGGAACAGCGGGCGCCTTTATAATTTCATTTTTAATTTATTTTACAACGGGGTTAATAAAAAAACAAGCGATATATCCGTCGGTCGAGCGGCGGGGGCGGATCGAAAAAGTTGAACGCTTTCTTGCTGATCCTCGAACACGCGTCGAACAAAAGGTGCCGCGGCGCGCCCTTCGTCTTCTCGCCCTGCAACGTGGCAGTCTCTTCTGCATAATGCTCCGCCGAGCTGACATTAACTACACCTGTTTCTCGTTTTTCTTTTTTTCCCTCTTACAATGCTAATTACACGCGTGCCTAGGCGGACGTAACTCGAGGTAGAGAGAGGCGGATACAAGTTTATGTTTTGGGAAAATTTTAAGGCGGATCCATGGATCTCGCATCCGTTGCTCCTTTTCCAAACAGGTTTTCATGCTTGTTTACGTGGGAATTCTTAATTTTCTGGTTCCTCTAAAATGAAGTTCCCAAAAATTTATGTTATCCTATTTTACGGTTTCTTGCCTCCCTTATCAATATTTTGTATACATCTTTTTGTATATATACTTAAGAAAATATGCGCATAGTTTTAGAGAAATTTAAAACTTACTAGTGGCATTTCTTCATTTAAGAGAAACAGAAAGATTTTATAGTGTTCTTTATATAAGGAAAAATATATTAACAAATTTATATGAATGCATTAAAAGCATACATGAATCTATGGCTATAATTTTTTAGCATTACTTTTATGCTACACGTTCATACTCCTTCATCTCCCTTAATTCGACGCTCCCTCTCGCAACTACATTCGCCCAATGGCGAAAAAAATGAATAAATCATATAACAACGCACAGTTATAATGAGCAACAGCGATGCTGTTGGGATTAAATTTGATTTGGTTTCTCTTTCGAGGATTAAAGCGCGTCCAAAATCCTTTAATATCGCGACTGCCCAAACTGATGATTGCGCCGTATTAATTAATCCGCGCGCTCTAAACGGCCCGTTCATCCGCAATGACAACAAAAAGTCTCTCGCTCTTTCTCGCAATTACTCACGATTACTCTCGTTTTGCCAATCGATGGGGCACGCAACCCCGCGCGATTTTATTATTATGCGCATCCACACATGCGGCCCCTTTCGTCCCCCTCTCCTAGGCAGGTATATAATACGGAATTCCGATCGCGGCATCGCGCCGTATATATGTACGTTAGCGACCGATAAAAATTAATTAACAGAGGCGTCGATGAACCCGGTCCCGGGTGCAGAATATTTCGCGAATAATAAAATACCGGGACGAGCCCGATCGTTAACGGAAGCTGCGAAGCGATCCACCGCCACAATGCAATAGCTTGAATGCAGTCGCGTTGCAGTGCGCGCAAATACGCGTTTCACCCGATAACGTCGGATTCTCCTCCTCCTTTTTTTTCGTCCGCACAATTTATAGTAAGCGATATCCTAGTTAACCTCGTTTGGACCGCCGCTGCCGCTGGCACTCGCGAAATTTTGAGGATTTAATTACGACATGATAAAAGCAATTTAAATATCGCGCAAAAGTTTGTTAATCATTGTGCTAAAAAGCGAAACTGGGAGATAAGAAGTGAAATTTAATTGTAGAGTGCTTCTCGAAATTCCTGTTCCCCCCCCCCCCCCGGTTGTAATCTTAGAAAAATATTACATGATTCCGCAAAGAAAACTCGGTCTCAAAAGAAGTTGAGGATTTAAAATACGGCTCGATGAAAAGACTAATGAAAGATCTAAAAAAAGTGTCGCTTGTGTTAAACATGGCATTAATGAAAAGCGAAAGTATGTCAGCCGGAGGCGTACACAGCGGTGATTTTTGCCGTCGTGAAGTGATTTAATTGCGCCGGCCATAAAGTCTCGCGCGCTCACCCTTTGTGACGCTAGTAACAAAAGTCACGTCGCGATCATGTCGCTCTTCTTCTCTTTCACGCCGAGCCTTTAAAAAAGAACACCGGGAGAGGGGGGGAAGAGAGAAAACGTCGGAACAACCCTCGTCGCTTTCGAGTCTCGAGTTACAACGTGGCCGCACTCGTTAAACATCCCTTCGACCCGGTCTCGTCTTTCGCTCTCGTCGCGTCGCGCCGTATCGACGAGGTCGACGCGCGACAAAAGCGCAGCCAGTAACAATAATAACGGTGACAATAACAGGGAGGAAACCCTTGCAGAGGAAACCCGCGTTCGTTACCCCTTTCCTCCCGTCCGTTGTTCCTGAATACTGTTGCCACTTAACATGATACGCGCGTCAAGGAGGAAACGTCCGAATACGACCAATAAAGAACAATTCTTCAATTATAACGAAGTTTCACGGTTCTTTTTTTACATCGCGACGTTATCGGAAAATGTCGTAGCAACGAATTCTTGGAGAAGCTTGCAGGCAATATCTTCTTAGAGAATTTAATGAACGACTATTGTTATTTTTAATAAGGCAAATTGACGATCAAGTCGTAAATAGAAAACGAAATTATCTTGAAATTAATTGACGAAAGATTAGCTTCTCTACATGTACATAATTGCTAACAAGAGAAAAAAAAGTCAATATTGTGCGCTAGAAAAACTGAGAGAACGTGAAAATCTGTTTTTTCGTTATTCGAAGACTGTCATTCACATTTGAATGAAAGAAAATTAGTTACCTGGTTTCACATTACTATTGTTAATTTCTTTTTCTCCAATGATCGTCCGCATTATCCAGCAGGCGCTACAGTGTACTAGGCCGAAGCATCATCGCTGCACTTTTATCATGCTTTCATCACGCTTTCGATCCTTCTCCCTTTCAATCTTTTTCTGTCGCATATCTTACAAAAAACTAAATGCGAGTGATAGAGTCGAAGATCTTTCAGGAATGGAGTGTCACCAGGAGTGTGCCTGAAGGAAGAAATAGGGTACAAGGGGATGGAATGATTGGGGAGAAGGGGATGAGATCGCCTCGAGGGCGACCCGTCTATCTTCATTAGGCCCTTCGTTCGAGGGACAGGTAAGAGGGTCGGCAGGTTAAATCGTGCGTATTGTGCGCTCTATGCGCTCTACGTGTTTTCTACCGGGTGTGTGGCATAGCTCGCGTGCATGTATAATTTTGCGCGGACAATGGGTCCCGGTCGCCATTGTGCCGGCAGAAGCTGTCTGTCAAAACTCGACATGTCAACGGCGCTACTATTAAGGACACTCTCCGATCGTCCCCTGTTGCTCGACGTAGGGACGGTGCCGCTTCTGTCCCAACCGGATGCAGATATTCGCCGGATACGATATGACCGATACTCATTCCGCGTTCTGCTTCTAGAATTGTTTTATTTTAATATTTGTTCAGCGTTTCATTATTTCTATATTTGTATATTTAACGTGGAAGATGGAAAATTACAATATCCTATCTTTGGAATATAAATTCAGATACTTGCTACAATTGTATGTATCATTAAATAGCGAGTTTGTTAAACAAGCGATTGATCAATCCGCTATTTTCATCTCATATATAAAATTAAATGATATTTTATAAATAAACAGTATTTAATACTAATCAAAATTTTATCACATAATTATTAATGATGCATAAAAAATAGATAAATACGTGAATGTATAATTAGATAAAGATACATTGTTTAATTTTTCATCTCGATTTTACTTTAGCAAGCATTTTCACGCATAAATATTAAAAATATAAAAACAAAAATTCAAAAACGAAATTTTTGCTGCGAGCAAAGAGAAAATTCGTTATAAATACAATAAGGATATAACCACGTACACGTGTTAGTTTCTTTATTTTTTATCAGATTTTCGTATAGACTACAACAAGACAAAAAAGTTCTTTATGTATAGAGATGAAAAAGAGATGACGAAACAGTGGGTTAACAGGAATTCTAATTCGATCACGACGGTAAATCGCGCCGGTACCCATCGTTGAGAAAATAAAAGGAGCTCCGACAAAGGGGGGTCCTGGCGCATTGCTCTCGTGCGTGCACGGCCGCCGATCGTTTGTGCTCATACGTTAAACGTCCTGTCATCGTGGTGCTGTGCAAAAAGTGCCGGTCCAGCTAAAAGGGCTGGCTGGTCGACGGTAGGAACGAATCGGCCGCGAAAGATTGTCGGTGTGTGCCATTTACATTCGCCATCGACGAACGCAGCCTCGTTGCTGTTGCATCGTCGACGCAAAAGCAAAACCGCCGCTGTCTGCTCGTCCATTGCGACGAATAGCGGACGGTACAGTTTGAGCTTTCCATCCAAACTGTTTCGGTGTTCGGATAACGCGGCGTAGCCGCGAGGCTCGCGAATTTTCGACGGTAAATGCGGCTCTCAGTTTCGTATAATACGGAAATAACATTTGGCGTAAACGTGATGTGGAAATTAGAGGGATACGGGTCGATCCAATTCTGAATTTTATATCTCTATCATCATAACGAACGCGTGCACTCTACGTTTACAAGAGACGAGAATCGGAGAATCATTTGATGCTAAATGAGTCATTCGATCCTGAGCTTTATTTATTAAATATGGGCATCGAAGGCTCGTGTTTAATACTAAATGTATCGTGAGAACATACATCATTTAGTACTAAATATGCGTTGGAAACAGAAACGAGTTTTATATAAATAAGAAAATTTACAGTGCATATTCACTATATGCGTAAAAGAGCAAAGGAAATATTAATCTTTGAGAGAACTTTTTTTACATATATAAGCATTAGAAAAATACATTGTAAGTAAAGAAATCTGATTTTAATTTAAAAAAAATCCGGATTTGAAAGATATTTCACTTTTCCCTGATTTCTGATCTTTCTAGTTTTATCCTGCGTCGCTATCCCAAGAGAAAAGTGCATCGAAGCACGCTAAACATATATTGCGCGCTATATCAAATGTCGATCGACCGGCTAAAGTGAATTTAACCCTTCACGAACCATGGCAAATCGACTACTACATCGTGATTCTAATCCCTCTCGAGCGGCTGCAGTTTATACACGCTACAGATGATTTTAACGGAATACTTTACTTTTGCTGATAAAGTAAATTTTTTCTTTACGTTGAAATATTCTACAAAAATTTCTCTCTCTCTCTCTCTCTCTCTCTCTCTAAAAAATCATCTTTATTTAAAAATATCAGACAGGTCGTACAGAACGTGCGTCGGTTATTGCTCACGACGGAGGCAAGTGTGACGGTCCATGTACACAAATGCGAGACAGTCTTTTGCCTCTACGTCATGAAATGACATTGGTTGTATATTCCATACTCCAAAGTATTCCCATAAATCTAAACGCGTAATGCGATACCGAGAGAGAAGAAGAGGTAGAGAGAGAGAGAGAGAGGTGGAAAGAGAGACGCGCGGTGTACAAATCGGCGCGAGTTGTGCCGTGTCGACGTTTGAGAGATCGTAAGTTCCGTCCCATGAAAGGCGAACGGAAGCTAAACGCCGTGCGATTCAGAAGCGGCTCGCAGGATCGAGTCGTCGAGTATATCGATTCATGCATACGGAGCGCGCAGGAAATGTATTCAGAGGTCGCGTAACCTTCATCCGTGACGCGCTCGGGACGCCAGCTGGTTCATTTATCTTGCAAGAGCTCCTCTTCGTCCTGCTCTTCGTTTTTTTTTTTTTTTTCGGTTTACTCTCGACACGATGTCCCACGGCGTTTGTTCCTTTTACTCGTTGCTTGCAGCGCGACATGCATCCTTTTATCAAGATAATACCTTGTCTACTCRACGAGTTCAATCGAGTATCTCGTAATCAATGTAGGTTAAATTAGCTTCTTTTCGTAAAAATTTTTTTGTAAGTTATTAAACGCTATTAGACACAAATTCAACAGTCACTTGACGATAATAGTCAGTGAATTGCTTCTGTGGTTAAGAAGATAATTAATCAATCCACAGATCTATTACTTATATTATCTATATGTCAATATTATTTATTTTTCTGTAACACATTTTCATTTAGAAATTTATTTAAATACTCAGTCTTATCTAATTATCTCGACATCGAAATTGCCAAATTTTTGAAAATGATCTTGACATTCGACGTCGGCCCGTTGCAATCGAGAAAACGAGATGATTCTCACGTATTCGCCATTTCTTTTACCTTCGATTCGATCATAAAATTTTACGGCTGTCCTCTTACCTTCTTGAGGATGTCTTGTCTGTGAAGTTTCGCAGATCGACGGTTGTAGAAAAAAGTTTTCAAATTCAGCCTCCATTATAGGACGCAACTCGACCGGGGGATGAATTTCGTAATTTATAACTACCGATTTGCGTGAACTCCCTCTTGCGATCGATCATTCATTCTTTCCGTAACTTTCACGATGGACGATAATTTCGAACCGTCTTGTACAGCAACTCTTGAACGCAATCCTTTTGGCACTGAATCGACTCCATTATTCTTCTCATTTATGATTTTGCACATTTATTTTTACACAATTATTTTATTACTGTTTGCAAAATCTTCAGAGATTTTCCTCACGACAAAATCAACGCTTCTCTTTCTATCTCAATTTTTCTTTTTACCATCGTTTCCTCTTTCTCTCTTCTTTTACTCTCAGTGGATGAGAATTTGATGAGATAAACACGACGATGTTTTTTAATATCTTCTTCTAGATTTTCCTACCGATTCCATCCTCTTCCTCTTTCCTCACCTTCTCCTCGCCTTTTCCTCTTCTTCTGAGGCGTGAAGCTCATAAATGCGTGCCCCGAGAGATTTATGCGTGCGAATTGCAAATTAATGTTGACTCCGACGTGACTCCGGAGTTCCTTGCTATCGAATCTTTCGCTTTTTCGAAACTCCATCGGGATAATGGGGGAAAAGCGCGTTAAGAGACGAATATATATCGTTAATTTTTAATGATCAATATGTAGCATATATTTATGACTATGATCGTATAAATTATAATATTGATTAAATATTAATAATACATATATTGAAAACTTGCAATACTATATTCCTGCAACGTTACAACTAAATTAACGGATTCTTTTATTCGTACATGTACGTATAAAGTATTCTAAAGATTCATTTTAATTATATAATATCACGCGATTGTGTTTTTAAGTAATTTGTGGTTCGAAATATTTAATGTGTTCAATGGAAGAGGTTTTAACATTTTATGGAACAATTACATTCACGAATTATATTATTATATTTTTATTGTTTTCGCTGAATTATTCACGCACACATTAGCGGTCGTTTATTCAATAATCATTGCGAAATCCTCTTAAATGGAACGACATCAAGCGTCGAATGCAATGGTTGTTTTATCAAACAGGGGGCTCTCCATTTTCCGGTACCATCGCATCCTCGGGCGATCTTCCCTTAATTATTCTGCGTAAGAGGCTTAATATTAGACACGTCCTTTCGAATTGACGGAGAGAACCGGCTTGGCGCCGCTCAAGTGCGTAATAATTCGTCGTCGACCGCTCGTCGTCGCCGCCGTGACGATTAAAGCATTGGAAAACGCCGAGAATGCGTTTTCCCTCTTGTCCCTTTTCTTAACACCTGTGCTTAATTTAATCCGCGTTTCGACGACAGGGCGCCGTCGCGCGTGAAATAAGAAAGGCGACGTGGAGAGGAGAAAAAGAAGCCCTCGGTCTCTCCAAAAATGTGCAAGCGCCGCGAGAAGCTCGCGCTGGCGTAAAATTGCAAGAACATTGTCGTTCTCCATTACGTTATACGAAGTGGGGACTGTGCAAATTGACGTTATAAAACCGAAGATAAAGAGAAAGAGAGATTCAAGGATAATTGCGAATAACTCTTCACTTTGCGATTAATTCCGATGATATGCAAATATTCTTGGTGACTGCATAGGTTTTGGTTTTTGTGTTTTGATCCTAGTTTGCATGATTCAAGAAAAGGTAGTATTTTTTCGTGGTATATTTTTCGCTTTTGCGATAAAATTGTCTCGATAAAATCGAAAAGTGTGAAAAGTGAATGCGATAAATATCGTGAAATTCGACGCGAACGTGGCATTCCTTTTCCTCGATTTCGGAAGTTTCGGATTTCTCTCGATCGCCTCTGTACGCAGCGAAAGAAAATTAAGGAGTCGGAAAGGGCTGCAAATGAAAATCGCGGACGGCGCGCACGAGCCGCCTTCGCCGCCGGTTAGTCGAACGAGAAAACGCGGTGGAATATTACGAAAGTTTTCTTCGCGTGTAGAGCGTTCACTCCACCCTCCTTCGAGTCTACCTTTCCTAGATCAAGAGAGGTAGAGAAAGAAAGAGAGAGACAGAGAGTTAGAAACGCTATCGTGCTTTGAAATTTTTCGCGCCTCCAAAAGCCGTTCTCCTCCGCTTTCTCCTTCCCTTTTCAAGTTTCCCGCTCTCTCGATTCCTCGACTAAAAAGTTTTCAGCGGCTACGATGGTTTCTCTTATCCGTGCGATAAAGGGGATGGGCTAGGAGTGAGTGGGACCCGATGTTTTTGTATCGACGCCTTCTCCATGCATCCCCCTAACGTTTGATTGTATCGTTACGTGACCGAAATAAAGTACGCGCGAATGCGGCCGCACTTGCATTCGGAATCTCGAAGGGCGCGCGTCTGCATACAGGGTGACCCTCCTCAATCGTGAGTAGAGTTTTTGAAACTCGAGCAGGATTTATTGCATCGGAAGGGATAAATGAAGAAATCTAAAAAGCCGTCGAAATATTTTAAAAAGTATTTTGTCTTGTTTTTAAATACATTTTAGTAATCGCACGTGCCAAGCTGTTTTGGATACGGGCGCGTCAAACTGTAGATGATATCTTGGCTGCTCGGTATATAGTAGTTTCGCGTGGTTTTCCTCGACGGTCGCTGTCTTCGAGTTTTACGAAGTGAAATGACGTTTCACTTCACCGTCGCAACATGCAGTCAGCTGGGGAAACAATGATGGTAGGATAAAATGCATCCTACTCGCGAATTCAGGCCATTTGCGAAATTGTTCTCAGACACGCCGGAAATTCGTAGCTACGCTTCGACTAAGAATATGCGAACCGATTGTCACGATAGCCGCATTTCGAGTTGTACATGGGTAACGCAATAATTACGAAAGGGTGCTCATAATGAATAATAAATCTCCAGTCGTTCGATTAGAGCAAATAATCTGCTGTTTAAATAAAGCTGGATAATTAATGTATTAATAATCGATAATCGACAGTATTTCAATAAATGCGATGAAGCCAATATAATGTATAACAAATAATCTCTCTTCCTGTGATTATAATAATTTATTCAATGCTCAGATAATACTAACGAAGTCATCGTTTCAGAGGGGACAGATTTCCGAATGTTTTGCAGGTTTTATCTGCGCGCTCTGGAACCTCGTGATTTTTATGGTGAATCATTTCTACTCGAGAAAAGATCGACTTCAAGTTGATTAGGAAAGATAAAAGTGATGTCCCCGGGATATCCCGTATAAATAAACGCGCAAACACTTAAACGCGATTAAGAACGTTCCCCGAATGCGGAGGGGGATCGCAAAGTTGGAAACGAGGGACGCGAGAGACAAACGACTCTCTGCGAAAGTTATCGAATCGCGGAAGGGTGGCGCTACGGCGGCGGGGACGGCAGCTAAAGCGGGGTCGAATTCGACATGTAATTAACGGGATGTCATCCCGCCGTGGCCAATAAAGTTCAAAGGATTTAATTCGATTGAATGATCCCTCCGCAAAAAGCGGAGGAAAGACGAGGATCGACGAGGACGAGAGCGAAGCAGAGATGAATGGCGGACAAAGGATCGAGGATTGGCTCGCGAGGGAAAAATAACGTTAGGTTTGTTTTTCTTGGTAACCGGGCTACGAAGGTTTCAGCCCCAATCGAAGTAGATCTGGCCAATTGGGGGTGCACTTCTAGGAGAAAGAGATCGAGAGACTCGGACGATTAGGAGCGCGCGCCCTTCGACTCGAATAGGTTTTAATGTACGGTTCTTTTTATCTTTTTTATTTTTTATTTTTCTTGATTCATCCCCTCTTTCTCTCTTTCTCTCATTTTCTGATCATGTTATATATAGTGGAAACCATTCCAGCTCTTAATCTCGAAAGAATTTTTTGGCGGAAGTAGACGCATTAGCTTATTAATTGGTCTTCTTTTTTATTGCCAAAAATAAGCAAGTTAACTATTTCTAAATAATTACAATTTTAGTTAATTACCAATTTAAAAATGAATATAAATGTGAAATGATCATTTTCACACGAAACATGAAATTTATATCATACAAAAGTAATTTGCAGATTTGTGGAAAAATGTGAAAAAAATCAAAATCTTTTATAAGATCATTTGCCTAATATTTCAAGTTAGTCACATGTCTCAGATTAACACACTTTATAGCGCTGTAATAATTTATTACAACGCTATAATTATAATTAGACCATGGTAATATTATTTGTCTAGAATTTTTTGTTTGCTTTGATTGTAATTATAATCACATTAGAAAATCTTTCAAAGATACATTTTTATTTTATTCATAATATTACGTATGTTTCTTATATATTCTTTTATATTAATACGTTTGTAAATGCATTGTAAAATTTATTCTAAGGAAATTCTGAATTTTCGATGATCCAATATAGTCTCGACTCTTCTTCTTCGATGAAAGAATTCGATGAAAGGAGAAGAGAAGGAACAGGAGAACAAAACGCCGGGAAACTTGTCATGGGGTCCGGCATCGTGGGGATTCGTCGTTCGGCATTCGCGAATGGCTGGTAAGTACGCTTTTAATATGTAGAGGAGTACATAAAAAGTTTATGGCAGGCAATCAGGAACCTATGCTGCGTCATATTAAAAGATCTACGGGCGGTCGTTCGCAGAGCAGTGTGGCGCGGATTCTGAAACGCGGAGGGTGCACGCCTACGGTATCTCGCGGAAAATTGCGAGCCCGAGCGGCTTTATATATTTGTATCGTTCCATGCCATATTTTGTTCCCCCGACGGGGTAGTAGAAACAGGGGGTACGCTCTAGGCCTCAAAATTAAATTCTCCGACAAGAAAGCGAGCACGAAGAAAAGCGTATTCTTTCATACGAGCGCGGAGAGTTCGAATTTATAAATCTCGCGAAGGTTTTATTTCAATAAATTAAAATATAAAAAATAAATAGTCGATATGGAATAAATCAAGAGATAAATTCGAGAATAGTTACCTAACAAAACATTTCAAACCGCAATGTATTGAATTATGTAATTTCAGAAGCTGCCAATTCGAGTGAGATTTGTTACACGATTTTTACTGTTAATTAGAATTTATAAAACTATTACGAATGAAGAGAAACGGAAATATCGATATTCATGAATTTCCTGAATTTTTCAGTCCTTCATGAATTTACGCACAGTTTCCTGTAATCTCGCTAATTAACGCGGATTCGCAAATATTCATGTGTGTATGGTTTTCCACTCTCTTGCTGAATACTGTCACCCCTAAAACACGCTGTTTGGGTATCATTACATCATTTCCATCGCTCATTATCATTTCAACCGACGCAGCCATTCGCACTGGCGATATACTCGCACCTGTCACGTGTAATTCGATTACACGTGCATGAGCTGAATTCCATCCAAGTTATCTCGCCGATTCGTTCAATACAATAGATGTGTGCAACAGTCCAGCATAGATAATAGATTACGCCATCGATTAAATACGAAAAAAATTTTACAGACCGTTTAATGGATTGCGCCAGTAGATAATACTGAAATTCGAGCGATACGCTGACATTCGTGTTGAATGCATAATTAATCTTGGACATAGCAGGAGGGCTCCTAATTGTCGTTATGAGAAATGCATAAAACTGTTATTGCCTGTTTATATCGCAACCTCGCGCCTCGTGCTTACACGTGCTTTGAAAGTTCCAGTTTCAGAAATTAATATTAATATAATATTTATTTGATAACAACATTAATAACAACATTAAATAGCAACTACAGTAAATATAGATTTATACTGTTATACAGTTTTCCGTAAAATTTTCTTATATAACAACTTTGTATGTTATTTACAATAAATCAATATTTTCATTAAGTTCATTTTAATTTAATATCGTTCTGATAATTTTTTCGTCACACAGATGAAACATGAAGTTCAATAAAATTCTGAAGATATAATATATCAAAATATGTAACATGTACTTTGATATAAACAGGCTTAAACATATATCTTATTGTTCGAAATTTAAGTCGGCAATTTAATTTCATAAGGATTTGAGTGTCATCCACGAAGTGCTAGCTTAACATACAAGACTGCATGTATATTTCTGCGGACCGCTATCGCACGTTTACCAGGGTTGAGAGAGGCTGAATGAATTAACCCCGTCGCGATGCTAGGAGGGGGTGGCGAAGTGTAGCCCTGAAAATGCCGAGGGTATACCACTCGAGCGGCGCCATAACGTTTTACGCGCCGGGCCTGACTTAATTAGAAAATGCTTGACCCTCGTAAAGCCCGACTGTCCGGATATACCGCTCCACGACACCCCCGGTAACCTCTATCAGACCACCACTATTGCTACCCCTGCGGTGGCCACCTTGTGTGACCACTCTCACGAATATATTTTGATTTACGCCGATTATACGACTTCCGTCGTTTCGTTCGTAATAAGGAGTATGTACATATGCCAACGGGCAATAATTTTGAAATAGATTTTGACGAATTCCGAATCGATTTTCCTTGGTCAAAATATTGAGACAAGTCATGATTTGTTGCACCATTTCAATCATCAGTTAAAATTTGCTTGGCAAGCGTGCCTTAAATCAAAATAAAATCAATCTAAGTCAAAGGAAACTTGTTTCATTGATGCATAGTTATAATTTTTTAAATAATAATTTTAAAAAATAATAATTTAATTATAAAAGAAAAATATTTAGGAATTTTTCAAAAATTTAATGATTCAAACAAAATTCGAACGTACATGTGAGAAAGTAAAAATCTTTACATCCTCTTTTTTTCTTTCACAAAAGTGACGACAATTATTTTAGTTGAAATTAATGAATAAAATCGTGATCATCCCTTCGCAGTTATAAAAGATTTGTTGTACGATCGATTGGCGAACGGATCGAGATGACAAACGCACCGACCGCGAGCATTTACCGCACGAATAACATAGTAATCGAATCGGCTCAACCTGCCGTAGTATGAGCACCGGAAATCATCGACGGCATGCATGGGAATGCTCGACAACAACCGGTCGAGCGTCGCCATTGTTTCGAGAGGCTTCGCTCCGTCGTTTGTCGGCACTTTGCATTTCCGTCATACTTTCCTCCGAAACAATGGCATCGATCCTACACCGATCGGACAATACGCTGACAATTTCGCTTTGATAACTTTGTTGACGATTTTCTCGCATTATACCAAATACGCTATTTGGAATCAAAAGTTTTTCATGAAAGAGACGATGATTTTAATTAGAAGTTAATGGATAATTCCCCTAAAATTACCTGGAATTAAAAACTGTAAATTTCACTTTATCATTTGTTTAAATTATTATCGTTAAATTCACATAATTTTTTTATAATTTAATTGCAAACATCAATAAGATATGGCAACATTTAAGTGAAAACATTCACGTCATGCTTTTTGAAAAATGTATAATTTTGATGAAGAATAAGATATCAAGAATTCAATTAATTTCTTTGTTTTTTGTAAGTCAATATTCATTACAATGTGACAATGCAATTTATCGCTATTGTAAAGCAAATTTGTCTATTTCGTCTTCCTTATTACCTTCCTAAGCAACTTTGCACTGGTGTGTCTTCGTGATTACTACTTCCTGCTGCATGCAAGCGGGATTAATTATAACGGCGCGAATTTTCCGTCGTCGACGAGAAAACGGATTCGTCAGCTGACGCGGCAGCTGGCATCCTTTCCCGCCCTATGCAGCCGGTAATTGTGACAATTTAGCGATTGTGTCACATAATGGAAGGCCGTGTGAGTCCTACGCGCTAGCAGGGGTGGGCCTGGCAGGGACCGAGTGGGCAGGATAGGCAAGATAGACGCGGTATATAGGGATTATATACCGTCGAACAACGGGCCCTTTGTGCAGCAAAGTAAAAGGGCAGTTGAGTCACGTCGAATGTGCGCGATCCTCCCGCGAAAAGCGATCGCGATAATTTCCCCTACGACAAATCTGCAGTCCTGACGTTTACGGTATAAATGATATACAGTCTATCTAGAGGATTTTGTTCGGCAGTCTGTAGTCGACTAACTCGCAATCTCTTTCTTTTCTAACAATAGTTTGAAGCTTTTCTCAATTCTCGAAGGTGGTTTAAAATGTTTTCATTGCTTAAACATTAAATGTTTTGGCGAACTCTAATAAAATAAAACGTAGATACTAAAAGTTAACTTAAGATCAAATTTTATTATCTACTTGAAACTCGCAAATTTCCCGGATGTTGTCGAGCGGGTAAATTTAATTTTGATGAAACAACAAATAAAGCTTCTATATTACGAAATATATATTGTCCGCTTATTCGAATAATTTGAAAACTGCCAATTAGCTATCGATATCTAGCAATATAATGTCATTCTAGGTGAATAAATTAATAATAATATGATGAAAACAAACATACAACAGCGGTGCATTCAACATCGTTAATAATTTCGTGATTAACAAAGAAGAGAAATATTTACTCCACGCTCATTTGAACGTCCCGAGTTCCCTTCTTTTGCGCGAAATACAAACGGCACGCGCAGACAGAAAGCGACGGAGGGGTGCATACTAGGTGCAATAATGTATCGCTGTATTATAGGGCGCGGGACTCGCACTTTCATAGTAGAAATAGACGCGCACGCCTGTATGGAACCCAACCAAGGCCGCTCTCTCTCCCCATTGTGCGAGCGTTTTCCATCGATTTCTAATCTCGCGCCAGAGTAAATTGTATCGATTCTGCTTTTGTCACATGCAAGGGTAGTACGCGAACACTACATCCCTGTTCCCTCTCCTCCCCAAATCGTATTTTCGGGGTTCGCAAAAACGTATGACGTGGAATTATCGAGACGCTTTGTTCCTTGCCTATCTCTCCTTGCTTCTTCCCGTGTTTTTACCGATTTTTATTTCATAACTTTTTATTTGGATGTTATATATCGCGAATCGAAACGGTTGTTAACTTTTCTATCTCTTAATTGTGTTTCTCTTTGCGATACATTGTATTTTATTGTATTTCCGTACAATATAACGAAGTTTATTCCAGGATATTGAGTAAACGGTTTCTCTCTCTTCGCTTGCTTTCCATGGAATGATTTTATGGATTATTTTAGCTTTCCATTTTAGATCTCTGGTATTATGTCCTCAAAATTATTATACCAGTTTGCTGAACAAAGTTTGCCTTATTAACCATAACCTTTGGTCTCGTAGTCAGTTAATCATCACGAATATTATACAAATATTGCAATTCTATTGTATTTTATATTATGCTTCATATATTTCTTTTCGATATTATACGTTATATCGAAGTTACATCGACATACACAGTATGATACACATTTATCTCTCGACGGACTTTGTCCCAGAATAATAAAGTACATTCCCCTTTCCGTGCTCTTCTCCTTTTTGTTCTTCATTCTTCGGCTTTTGTTCTTCGTCCTTATAGCCTTATGGCGATTTATTGGCGCAGTCGATGATCCCCGAGAATCTCTATTACGCGCTCCTGTAAATTATCTCGGCGTTGTGATAAGACGCGCGCCCCAGGCGGTTCCTCTGAAATATTGACGCTCGCCGAAGGCCGATCGGGAGGCGTGCACGGCCTCTCATTAGTTCGAGGAATTTGACTTATCGCATTAATGCAGCTCATCTCGGGAGCCGTCGACGACAACGCAACGCGTGTCGGATGGCTCGCATCGTTATTGAATAATTAGTCGCCGGCATTGCGACATTATTTGCAAGCCTGAAACCTGATCGAGGGGCGTCCTTCTTTATTCCTAATCGCTCATAATTCAACATTGACATTTACGTGTTTATTGAAGAATCAACAAAGATAGACGAGAAAAAAGAGGGTTTTGAGATTAGTGCTGTTAAAAGAGCAGTATAGAAATCCACCGGTATACAAAATTTATTCCACGAGAAGATTTTGTATTCGGAGAAATGGAATTCGTCACATCATTGAGTCTTCTCAGCTACACGGAGAGAACGATTTTACTGAGGGATCTAAAATTTTGCTGGATACAGATCTGAAAATAATTTTGTTGGGCCATCAAAATAATTTTGTTGGAATCTTAAAAATAATGAGCAATATTGCAAAAAATTTTGATATTCTAGTTTACAGCGTTCTACATAATTATTTTGATAGGTCAACAAAATTACTTTAGCTATCCAGCTAAAATTTTAGGTCTTTCAGCAAAATCGTTCTTTTGTATATAAAAAAGATTTTAAGCACATTGCGAACGGGTAAGCGCGATAATTAATAATGCAACGAGCGAGCTCGTTGTACGAAGTGGTTATACACGTCCGAGGTAGCAGATCTCTGAAGGCGGACGGTTATTCTGAGGAAAGGATGCTCGTCCACATTGAAATATTTACCGTGCCATCTTCGAAAACTCGTGTCTCGAAATCTCACGTGGGAGCCACTGCTCCGCAAGCTCGCTGTATAGTTCTTACGGCTGTGCGAGGGGCGAACGAACGGGTTGCGCGCCGCGTATCCTCGATTCGTATTCTCCGCGGAGGCAGCCCGCGAATAATGAATCTTTACAGCGAGCGGCGAGCTTAAACTTTTACGGGGATGAAATCTTAAATATTTTTACTCGCGCACGCGGAGCGTGCGCTCCGTTCGATGTCAATCAAATCCCCCGGCTGCCTGCGGGCGGCGATGAATAATAAACGCGATACCGCGAGGTAGGCCCGCTAGAATCGATAAATCGATAGGACGTATTCGGAATATATTCTCGATACGAATACAATCGCGATCACGAGTTTGAAGCCTGAAACCTCTGATCGCTCGATATTCATCGTAAGATTTAATTTAGATCAATGCGAAGACGAATAATTACTGAATGTACTCTCTCACGAAAATTGAAGTGAGGATTTAAACCGTGAATGGGAAATTATTATCCACGGTGTGTCCCAAAGAAATTCCCGATAATATTCGTAATTGTTTTATTAAGTGTTTTACGAGGATCACGAGCCGACTGTTAATTCTCACATGTGACTTTTGATAAAATTATGCAAATCTTCACGTGAAAATGAGATGGGAGCGATTCGAAAGGCATATCGCATCGATGGCGTAGATTATTAATAATCCGCGAGGTAAACGTTTGCATTATAAATATCTGATGGCGCTCGTTCTCTGTTGACTATCCCAGTTGCTCGCTCGAGCGTGACGACGAGATGAGAGACAAACCAGGAAGAGAGAGAGAGAGAGAGAGAGAGAAAGGAAAAACGGCGAAAGAAACGGTGTAGGAGGGAACGCTTGTTGGGATATAATTAGCATTAACAAAGCATCGTTGACGGTAAATAATATCCCTATTAATTATATGCGGACACGCGCAAGCTCGCGTTGTTCGATATATTTCGCATATTTAACCGGTTGATAATTTGTTTGGTAGAATAAATATTAAATTTTGGAAATCAAAATTCGAACACTTTAGATAAATAATAGATTGTGTCTGTATGACACGTATATGTCTTTATATATTTTATTTATATCCATTGCACGTTACGTTTCTCTAGTTCTAATTATCGCTTAATTATCAAAAGAAGTTGCCAAGAAAAACTACTCAAGGGAACCAGCTTAGCAATATTATCGATTGTGCTCGGTCGCGATATAAAGATTGTCCGGCGATCGAGTGTCCATTAATTTCGACGGTGGTTGTTCGCGCATCCCTACGGCCGCAACATTTTCGCCCGTTCGACACGGCGCAGCGCCGAAGCGTGGGTTAATTTCCTTTTTTTTTTCCTCGTCGTTTTTCGTTTCCCAACGAAAAGAGCAACCGCAAATAGCTCGCTTTCATTTTATCAGCGGCGCTCGTGCGTCATAGAGAAAAAGGCGACAGGCAAGAGGGTGAGATCGTGGTAGAGGGTGACGGCTGTAATTAATCGAATATCCATCACTCGCTCGACACTCGACCGGCTGTTTTGCCTTGGATATATGGGAATAATGAGAAATATGGCGAGCGCTCGAGCGCGTTTAACAGCGGACGAAAAGTGCTGCGCCCGATATTAATCGCTCGTTGCCCGACGGCGAAATAAATTCTGCCAATGCGCGACAAGCGCGGGATATCGCCCCGACGTTTAATACGCCGCGGTGAAAGAAGGAAAGAACGATTCACCCATGCTCGTGCTATTTCCCGCGTTAGAGGATGACAATAATTCCGGCGAAAATACCGTTAACCGCTTCAAGTAATCGACCGCTACGATCTCGTGCGAATTAATATAAATGGCGAACGTTAAATGGCGCGCGTACGATACCGATTCCGAGATGCGGATCTATACCGTCCTGTACGATCGGAGCATGGATTGCAAAAAACGAAATGCATGAATGGAGTACATGAACACTGCGAAATAAATATAAAAATTCAATTAACGGAAAATGTACTTGATACTCGATGCAAAGAGGTTTTCCAAAATCTAATCTACATGTTCTTGATTTATTATGTTACAATAAAAAAAATTTATATTGTTATCTAATATTATTGCACAGTTTCTTTCCTCGTATTGCCAATTTTTGTCTCTATAAACTTTCTGATGTGTTGTGTCGTTATTTAATTTTTGCGAGAAACTGTGTTGAACGCTGACCGAGTTCGGAGCGAGCGCAATGTATTTCCGGCGCTCCCGATTCTGTAACCCGAAATCGACGGAAAATTGCGGCACTGCTATCCGGAGGAGAGACAATAAGCCCCTGGAAACGGTACAGTACGATCGAGGATCCGCGAAATGCATGGCCGCGCCGAATTGAAAGCGCGCTGCCAAATGGGACGCAAATACAATGAGGGACAGGAACGCGGTGTCTTGGCTTGCACCACAAACTCCGATAAAAGCCAATAATCCCCGAGGCCGATAGTGCTCCTTGGGATACTCGTAACGTTACCCTATCCCTCTCGTCCTTCTGCCTCTGCGCTGCATTTCCATTCGACTTTACGAATGCACTCGTCGCGAAGAATGCAGAGACGACTGTGTTCGGTAAGGAAGAGAATGCGAACGAGAAACGAATGCAGACAAGAAACAGGATTTATGGAATTCTCCGGAGTTCGCATTTTCCAAACGATCAAAAAAATGAAACTAGACAATTAAATATTTTTTTATTGCAAGAAATTCCAGCTGTTGAGTTATTAAAGACGATTTTTTAAACGTTTCTTTAAATATTTTTCTATATAGAAATATTTCTTTTCGTAAAAAAATTTTATTCACCAATATGCGCAATCTGTCAATTTCGTTTACGTTTATGTCGGCTGATTTCAAAACAAATGCTCCAAAAAAAGAAAGATCATGTTTCCTTGTTTCACTACGCGCGAGATGACGGCAATATCGATAAAGGATAGGGAGATATAGAAATATCTACATAAACAGGCACGCATAAGTCGCTTGTATCCGTTATGGCCGCGAAATTACAAGGCTGACGTTTATTGGTCCAACTTGCGACTCTTCGCAGCCAGAGTCTGAATTATTCGCCGGTCCTTCCAGAAACCTCGTAAGTTTATTTCAATTTGGCCCCGACTGCTCGCGCCTCCCCGCCCAACCCTCATCTCTTCGCCGCCCGGCTTCATCTCGCCAGCCTCTTCCGCTTCCTCGCGTTTCTTGGCTCGAGAACGCGGAAGATTTATAAAGCCGGCCAGGAATTCCCCGCTCCTCAACCCGGAGGGAAAAAAGGATCGTCTAGCGAGCCTTAATCTTGAACACCTCCGGCGTCGCGGCTGTTTGAATTTAAACGTTCTTACTTAACCTAGTGCTAGTATCTTTCTTCTCCGCCTTGGCCTTTCTCTTTCTCTCTCTCACACACACACATACACAGAGGCAATCGAGCGAAGAGAGGAGCATGTGAGTTAAAACAGTCGTGAAACAAAAGGGGCGAATTCGCTGAGATGGAGAGAGCAGGACAAGGGAAGAAAAAGAACTTCTGAAAGAAATAGCAACGAGAAGATGTAAAGTAGAGTGTTCGAGGGATGTTAATGAAATAGAAAAGCGTTGGATCCCTTATTGCGAAGTCTACAAGATATCTACAAGAATCACAGCTTATCTTTTAGTTGCATAGATATGATTGTAGAATTGTTATTATTCCCAAAGTTTTAATTGAGAAGCAACACGAAGATGATCTTTATATGTTTGTGTAATAAAAATACAGTGAGTTCTCAAATAACGAGCAATAACGAAGCTAAAAGTACTATCAGAAATTAAATTCTGAAGAGACACAGATAATATCTTCTATAAAATGAATCTGCAGATAAATATTATAGTTGCGAATTGAAAAACGTTTTTTATTTCTGAGTATAAAGTATCTCTCTTGTAACCCTTTTAGTTATTCAATTCTGGAAGCGGAAGCCGTACATGTTGCTCGCTTTAAGCTTAATACGATGTTTGCAGCTTTTTTCGAGCTTCCCGCGAACGATCACTACAACGCCGGACTTCGCGTCGCGTCGCGTGCGATTTCTCTCGACGATGCTATATTTCGTCTTCAAAGTTTCGGAAAAGAACCACAGAACTTGGCTCCAAGTAGTTTCTTGCGTGGCAAAGCCGCGGTGTGTTGATTATACGGCTTCTTCTTCTTATAAAATTTGCTCCAGACAAAGAAACTATGCGTTATTCGAATGTAAATAGCCCGTAAACAGATCCTTATTCTCCGAGAAATAATATTTTTGGAGAGACAATAGTTTGATAAATCGACATTACTTGACGAGATATTTTGGAAATAGTCAAGTCATATTTTGAAAAGCTGCTCAATATGATTATTGCGAATAAAATTACGTTATGAATGATATTTTACGTTATGAATGATATTTTGTGGAGAAAGAGATATTCCGCGATACTTCAATTATATATTTAAAAAGTTATTTTTAGCAACTATTTATTATTCCGGTACATTGACTTATCTTGAATTAATATTGCAGAAAGAAAATTATTGTCAACTCAGCTGTGTTTGCTATTCGATAATTGCGTAGAAATGTCTTGTCGTCTTTCTAAATACATCTTTCTGGAACAAATTTCGCTTCATTTTAATTCACGTGGAACAGATATTAGAATTAGTAAATTAAATTCTCGAATACGATGAAACGCGCGCCGATTTATTTTTGAAATTCTAGACGAGAAGAATGGAAATTGTGGGGAGAGGAAGGCAGGATGCATCGTGTTCCAGGGTGCACTTCCTGCGGCGCGAATTCACTTCCGTCCTATCTCGCCAATGCAGTCGTAAAGCGAATTTATTCGTTATTAGCAAATATAGCGCGCAAAAGAGCCCGGGAGAACCGATAAAAAAATAATGTAACGAGAAGGGAAGGGACGGGATAGGATCGGTCGCAAGGACGATGGGAGAGCGCGAAGTGTGGACGAAACTGATATCGCATCCGTCGATTTCTCGTCGCTTCTGCCCCGTTGCACCTTGAAAAACTCGTCGAAGGAGCGGCATACCGAGCTCAGGAATCAATTATGGACAGGACGAAGACGAGAGAAAAAAAGAGTGAGAGCAGAAGGAGGAGGCTGAAGAACGCCGACGCGAGAGAGGGCGACTGCCGAGAGTCGACCCCACGGAAAAATCACTCGAAGAATTCGGAAGCGCTGATGCATATAATCGACGGTCCCTACCATCTAATAAGACGCACGCTTCAATTTTACCATCGAAGAAATATCGCTTCTGCGAGACGTTTATTTTGGAGGTGACGCAAGCTCGAAATCGTCGAAAATCCTGCCTAAGACTGGCGTAGCGTGTCGTTTTAATGACATGTCATATTTTGAGATCAGACTTGTGATATTTTTGAAATGGACATCATGTCAGGTCTAATCATTAATTCAACATACGAACGTTTTACCGGAGAAAATGTCCCGGATCTAAAGGGTTTTCTCAATCGTATAGGAAATACAAGAAAAACTATCTCAAGTTATTTCTGCTTTATCATATGGCTATAGTGGGGTATATAATATACGGGCGTACAACTCATCAAGAGACACATACTCTATATGCAATAATTTTTGTGAACGCGATGATGTTGGTTAATCCTGCGATTTCAGATGGACTTCTCAAGGTAGGTCTCTAATGATTATGTATCAAGTTAAAATAAATAAATAAATACAATTATTTTCTCTCAAATTTGCATCAATCTTCCCATAACGCTCGAACTTCAGAGAAAATCAGCTTGTTCGGAATTGGCTCAACTTGCAGCGATAATGGAAATCACCTTTGCTTCTCTCACTTTGCAAGGCCAATCAACTTCGAATCCCCGGCTAAACATATAGGAGAGGTCGTTCAGCCCCAAATGTGAGATAGGTTGAGACTACTTACCCATAAAGGAATTAGTAATCTCTCGATCGAACTCTATAGAGTTATTAGTGAGCCAATCCGATTTCTTAATTTTTAGCTTCAATCTTGATATCGTCCCTAGGCAAAGCTCCTCTAAAGCCTATCACAATTGGCACAACTTGTGCATCGAAGTCCTTCAATTTAACTGAGAAATCCTTATACTTTTCCGTCTTTTCTCTTGGCTACTTCGGCGAAAAAGTCTCATCTTCATCGAACAGCAACATCTCTTGCGAATTCAGGCAGATGTACAGTCGAATGTATTAATTCGAGCGTGAAAGCAAAGCGGAATGACACGTTCTCCGTGCATCCGGGACATGCAAATTAATGCACCGGAGTGTACGTGAGTCGAAGCGAACGATCGGACAACTCGTTTCTGACCCTCTCTTTTTGCCTACCCTCATTTACTCCGGCACAACCGCCGGAGAGAACATTCCGGCAATTCACGTTAATGCCTCATCGGTTTACGTCGGTCCCCCGTATACCTCTCAGTTCGTTCTACATTGGGATAAGTTTACACGCTGCTATCGCGTGAGAAGCATGCCGTCGAGATACTTAAATATCGTTTTTACAGCGTTCGATTAACGACATCCATATCTCGACGAATTAGTTTATCAATAGACAGAACATAGTCAATTTATATATGTATTGGCAGTGTCATCTAATGAATTTCAAAGAGTAAGGCAGTGTCGTCTATTGAATTTTTTCTTCATAAGAATTATATTGCTCATTGTTCTAATCACTTCTCTAATCTTCTACGATTCTCTATCTTCTATATCTCTATAAATCTTCCACGTTTTCTACTATGTGGTCAATCAAACATAAACTTACAACAATGTTGTAGTGAGAAACATTATTCACTTTCTAAATTTTTAATCTCCAATATTCTTAGCTCGAGAAATGTGGTTTATCGGGATGCACGAAAACATATAGATACATGCTGATATATTTAGACGTTTATGTGTAATCATCAACGGTGTCGTACCTGAATACTTAATGCTGCACAACCAATGTAGTATTTGCTTATCAAACCGCGATTTATTGAGATTACAATACGATTTCCATGAGTGATAATGCGGCATTTTAATTGCTATCGGTCAACGCGTGTATTCATCTCGTTTTAGCAGTGGCATAAATTAAACATGAAGAGAAGAGCGATGCATAATCCGCGATACCGTTTGATGTCCGATTTAATTACCGCCGCTCTATTCCTGGAGTATTTCCGCATAATTTACTTATTTTTCTCCAACATGTCGATCGCGCGCCATCCTCATACCCGTCATATTTGTTTATCAGATTTGAATTCGCGAATCGCAATGCGTAACTGATAATGATGCAAGCTTTAATTATTCACAATCATCATTTAGAATGTGTATGATACAGACTGCGTGACATTAATTCGCGATATAATTAGCATTAATATTAATGGCTTTAGCGCTTTTTTCACGATCCAAATATTTTTGGAAATGTTGGGTTATCACTTTTTAACATATTCTTTGATTAAATTCGCCTCTATCTCTACCGTACGCACATACTTTCGTCAAAGAGTTACTCCATGTGAAATTAATTAATTAAAATAATAATCATATCGTAAACGACATGAAAGGAGATTTGCGATGTTACTAATTGAAATCACGTTACATGAGTTGGAATTATGCGCGAATAAAACATAAACGCCGGAATTTTTATCATTCGATATTAATCAAAAGAAATGAAAGAAAAGATGCGAGATATATTTTTCACACTGCGCGATTTTTTTCGACTCCGCGAAATCGAAGGGTGGAGGGTAAATATACGATCCTTTCTTCTCGTCGCGCGAGAGACATATCGATTTTTGCAAAGCCCAAACGTAAAACCCATTGATCGTCCCTCAAAAGCGCACTTCGACGGCGGGGACGAAATTGTATCAGCAGCCGTCCAGAGACCTTTATTTTCCCCGCGAGAGCCTTTGGCACACCTCGGGGGGGAAAAATGATGGTCGTGACTCGCAAGTTACCGGTCCTCGTCATCCCTCGCGTCATTCGCGCTGCGAGCTCGCGAATGGTCTTCGCTGGGCACTCGACATTTTTCACTCTACCTCACGTGACTTGCTGAGCCACGTGTATTTCATTATTTATCAAGGGAGCATTGTAGCGAGGCTCGCGTTTCGGAACGTCGCGCGAAGCGAACATATCACGTGTCAGCGAGAATGAGCCAGAATCGTGAATATACTTTCTCGAAATATATCCGAGAAATTATGGAACCAACGTCGCTTTGTGCGATTTGGCTAATATCCTCTCTAACCATGTTCTGAATACATAATAAATTACAAAATTATGTACTTACAAAATTATGTCGCCAAATATGTACTTTTAGTCATAATGTGAATTCGTAATTAATTGATGACCGATTTATCTTAAGAAAAATTTTATTATAATTGGTTAATTCCCAATATTTAAAATTGAGCGTTCTTATAATCAAATTTTTAAATGTTACTTAATTACAAGGATTAATTAAGAACTTAAAATTGATTGTGAAATGACTTTATTATGTTATTAAATCTGCGGAAAATTCTATTTGCATTTGAAATGTTAGTTAAAAAGCATTTTGTTCTTCATTTTAATCAAATATTCTTATTACGTGAAGTATGAAAGCATATTTTACTGTGCTTTCACGCGTCACAGAAGACATCGATCGAGTCATAAATATACATGCATTGTTACCACATGTGACATCATCCAATAAAAAGTGTAATAAAATCTAGATTCAATGTGTGTTGTAAACCTACATCCAAAAAAAAATATTCTACTCATAAGCGGAAAATTCCTATAAGCATTTCCTCTAAGCAAAAAGTCTTGCATGAAGCATATTTCTCTTTAACACGTATCATCATTCATCTGTAAAAAAACGCATGTTCAAGAATAAATTCCTCTATAGGAAATTTCACTACAGTAACTTGAAGAGCCTCATGAAATAAGAGGATATGGAAGATACTCGCGGCACGCGCATTTATTAAAAGAAGATTATCATTTATTTGCCACGCGATGTGCTAGCTTCTTCTAGCATTAAGAGGATTGCAATCTTAAATCCAGTATCTTATGGTTATAGGATATTTTTCTACATTTTAGAGTATCTTCTTGAGGCTGTATATCAAAGGAAAATCCTCTAGAATCAAGAGAGTACCGCTAAAGAATAAAATATATTTTTACGTTTCCTTTTCCCACCTTGGAAAACATTTACGTCTTCAACCGTCACGCAAAATTAAAAACTTACTCGGCCATAAATTACCAAATGTCTTCTATAAATTCCATTCTAAGGTTCCCTTAAAAGGGGACACGTCTTTCCTGCAAAACGACAAACGATTCCTTTTCCTTGCAACAGCGAGCGATTATAGCGTAACAACGTGAGTCCCCGAAGAAGCTCCTTCGGTCCGCAGGACCGTCCACTCTGCGCCACCATCCCTCGGATGAGCTGTCAACCCCTTTTGTTCGTGACAATCGCCCCGTTCGTAATCACCGTTCATGCTGATGCAGACGGATGCAAGTAGCGGCCAAGAGTGATTTAGGACGCGTTACGAGACGAACCAACAAACAGCGGCAGCCCTATTTACGACCCTGACGGCCGTAAACGGTCCGCTGGTCCCTACTGACACGGTCGCGGAAGAGAAGACCGCGTACGGTGAAACTCTGTAGAACCTTGCGGTCATGTCGTAAATCTAATTCGAAATAGCTCACGTCACCGCAGCGACGGTTCCCCGTTTCTCGTAGCGAGACTGATCGGAAATATTCCCGCGAGAATATCACGGTAGTGGGTGGTTCTCCGACCGACGTTTTACGGCAGTAGATTTCGGTTACTGTTTCGCGTGTAATCGTAAGGAGCGGTGAAAACGCGTTTAACTTCTTACTGTAACGAAGAACTGACTAACGCGCGCAGAACTGACTTTTTATTGCAATAAATACGGATTTTGTTCAGTCTGTTGTAAAAATCACACGATAATCATGCGGTCGATTCTGCAAATATTCTGATTCTGTGATGAGAAAATGTGCGAGAAACATCCTCTTCAGAAATAATAAAAATAACGTTTCGTTGGATTACATATAAATTGCAGATGGCATTTTCTCCTGAAACATTCATTAGTGTAGAACCATTAGTGTAGAAACATTAATAACGCAGAGTGATGTAACATTTTCGCGTTCATATTTAAAATAGACGCATCACTTGAGAGAATGAAGTTTCTTGCACAATTCCCGTATTTACGAAATACCTTTCCCGTGAGATAAATAAAATTCCATCACTGATATTACGGCACAATTTCCTAAAAGTTTCGCGAAAAAATATTTATTTTAATCGTTTTGTTTTGATGGCAACAATGATAAATTGGTATAGTCGTTTTCCGATAAAACATGAATTTATTACGATTACGACGATAACAATGAATCTTATCTTCTTCGCTTGAAACTGATATCAATATGAAAGAAACATTATGAAAGAAATATTGCGAAGAGATCTTTATCGGTAACACGTATAAGTGGATTCGCGATAAGTTTTATAAAATATTTATCCTCTCACGTACATAATCAACATTATCTAAAAGAAAACATTATAATTTTGCAGATATCTTTATTGTAATATAAAGTACGCTCGACAAATCTCACGTAACATCGCGTATATTTGATACGCGAGGAAAATACTCGTGAGAGACAGTGATTCCGATTTCGCGAAGGTTCGTATTTTCCACATGCGCAGGCCGTTTCGTTTCCTTTCGTTAATTCGCTCCCGAGCTAATTACACGCGGATCTCTCGGATATTACGTACCGCAGGCCGCCGCCACCATGTTCACGTCGTCGACGACGAGAATGGCGCCGAAAGTCGGCGCGCCTCTGTTTCGTTAAATTAACGTTTATTAGCTGCCTCTTAGTCGCGCGTAAATTCCACGGTTATCGCTTCCTGCTACTCTAATTCCGCCATACGAGCGCGAAGACGGATGAAAACTATTCGAGAATTTTGAGAGCTTCGGGCGTTGCTCTGCAACCTTGCAGCAGCGACGTGCGCTTTGTCGTCGTCGTCGTCGTTGCGGCCGTGATTCAAGCAACAGCAGTGGTTTTTTTTTAATCTTTAGGTACGTGAATCCTATATATTCAGGAATATCTCGTCCCTTAAATCGGGCGAAATTTCCACTTCCTTTTTGCGAGTCACGGTAAAAAAAAAAAAGAGAAACTCCAAGAGCATTTATTGCGATACGATGTAATTATTTCTTGCTCCGCAAAAACGTGAATTTAATTTTCGTATATCCAAAAATTTAGAAAGTACTGGAACGTTTCGAATAAAATCCTTCTCCACTATTGATTGCTAAACAACAACATCAAGACTTTTGTTGTTACTAGCAATCAAATGTAATTTTCGTAATTAAACGAATAATAATCGTTCCATAATTTTCTCTTTGATCTTCAAGTATTTCTCAAGACAAGAATGAAATAACGTGAAATTTAATAAATTTTTTTATAATCTAAATATAATTAACATTCAATTTTTTTTTTCTAGAAAAATTTGATGCAGAACTAAAGCATTTTATCATTCGTTTGGTGAAGCCTACTTCTACGTGACTTTTCCTTGAAAAAATAAAACAGGATTCTTCGTCAGGTGCCTTGTGGTTCGACCACATGGTCACTAGTAGCACGTGGCAGTTGAAAGTACTGGTATTTCCTTGCACCAATGATCTTTTCCATATGTGCCACAGCCCGAAGAATAACTTACGAACAATTAACACTTCCTGGAGCGCGACGTTGGCTTTCAGCAATATTCTAAGTTACAAACCTGACGATCAGTTGATAAATAGCGGTATCTTATATCGGAGAAAGTTTTTTTTTAAACGAATACGGCACTTGAGACCGTATACACAGTCTGAGAGCAAACATTAGGAATTATTTGCAATCTCGCGGATTTTTTAATTCGCACATTAATTCGTTTCGTAATACTTTTCCAAAATATCAGAGCGCTGTGCGTAAAGAATTTAATTACTTAATGACTAAACACTGTGAGAGCCAGTTTCGTGAAATCGCGGTCCGCGTCCTTTGTACAAATTTCAATTAGCAGATTAAATTTTGCGCAGTGTCAGCGATATTGCATATTTTTAATATTTGAGATCGATTATTTTATGTTTGATGCATCACGATAAAAATAAAGAAGCACAAAGCACGCGCCATGCAATTTTCATTATATTCCGTATATATGAGAAAATATGAAAAATTTGAAAATTCAGCAGCAGATTATTAAGAGTGAATGGCAAATACACACAAAGTATGACTGTTAATGTAACCTCTAAAAACGACTTAGACTTCGATCTTTTGGGAAACCGCGTGGCAAAGCCAAGTCCTCTTTATCGAGTCGCCGCAGCGCGGCTGATGAAATTGATTGCATGCAATTGTAGCGAAATGGGTGACCAATTCATTGAGGTCTTTATTAATACACCGCGAGAAAACACGTATTCGCTCTCGCGTTTATGGGAAGGCGCAATGGCGCAATTCTAACGGGCTTTCATCGGGCGTCCGTCGAGACAATTATGCGTGGCATGACGAGGCTAATTTCGCGGACAGAATTGCGAGTCTCGCGTTGCAATGAGCGCGCGTGCGAGGTAATTCTCGGCCGCAGAACGATAACGAGCAAATTGATTGGTATAGAGATAACGCGGTACTCTTCATTTACAATTTTCACTGAATATGGGCGTTTTACGCGAGCGAAAGGAACGCTCGCAATTTGCACCAAGGATCCATTCAAAAAGATACGGGCGTAATTATATCTTTATGCCGTACGCGAACTGCATCCAATTGATATTGGAAATTTCGATGATGTGTCTCAACGTTTTTCAGTATGCAGCTACATGCAAGAAACGTGATAAGTTTTAACCATAAAAATAAATTCTATGTAATTAAAATAAAATAATTAAAATCACCGAATAATATAATGAATTTGAATATGTGAATTTAGTAAATTTTTGATTATGTAGACAAAAATGTGTTGTTTAATATCAAAAATTAATTTCTCTCGCGAATTAAAGTAATTAAAGATATTCAATATGGAAACTAAACTATCCAGATGAATCAGAAATTAGAAAATCTCGAGAAGCATAATCGGCCACTCTACGACTATCCACATTCACATTTAAGATTTAGGGCCCTCACATTTAATAATTACTACAGAATGCGCAAACACTTATACAGCGTAGAATTCGTAATCGGCGTTTTGATCTGCATACTGCAGAGGGAATGCGGGAATGCAGTCGCTCGTACATATGCGTGCATGTAAGTAGGATGCGCCTAACCACTAATGTACGTTAGTGGAGTCATTTAACTCCGCTACGCGCTCTCGCGCTTGAATTTGTTCCCGAGATCCCGGGCAACTTCCTGCGGGATGATCGTCGCTTTTACGACAATCACATGTTACCGGAGGAAGTCGTTCCCCCGTATGTAAGGAGAACGTACCGGCGCGCCTGAGACGCTTCCTGGAGCATGGGGTCTCATTTGAGATTTCAGCCACCTGTCTCGAGGTCCCCGGGGAACGGTAGCTTGGTACGGCGGTAGCTGGATTCTGAAACTCGAGAAAATCTCCTCGTCACTCCCCCGCCCGCGCCCGCTGTCGTGAGCGGCAGGAATTCTGTTACAGGCGCGCCACGTGGCACGGGCATGTTGCCCAGACCGATTTCCACTGTCGTCTCGCTCGCGAACGAGAAACGTGCGTCGCGGAAGGGAAAATTCAGGATCTCGGGAACCCAGTCCGAGAAATATTGCGGAATCGATAACAGCGCTGACCCCCTCGGCTCTTTCAATTTCGATCCTCGGTCTAGTAACAGTATCATCGTCCCGAAATCGATATGCATCTCCTGTAACTCGGATCTTTTAGGATCTGCGAAAAATGGGATCTGACAAGAATTCCAGCTATTGGTACATAAGCGACACGATCGATCTTATCGACTCCTCCGTTCTTCGCGGTCACTTTCGAACGAACGTTCGACGGCTTGACATAATTCATGAAAATCGTCCCGATTCGTTCTCTGTTCCGGGAGATCATCGACGTGCCCCGACGGCGATTGTGTTCGCGGTATTACACACAAATAGCACCCGATAAATCATCCAAGAGGGAACCGAGTGGGCCGAGTCGAGACGCGCTCGCGTCCATTGTGGCAATTCCGCAGCTTTGTCCGAATTCTTCTGATCGGCATCTGCAGGATACGCGACTCCTCCCGACGATACACGCGACGATACACACGTGCTGGAGGGCGTCGCTCTACGTCGTTCCCTTGCATCTCGTCCTTTCATCCCATCATTTTTCCGAGGTTTCTCCCTTCTCGCCGCGGATTCCCGCTCGCTCCTCTGTTCCTCTCTTGCGAACGCGAATTATTGCTAAGTAACGATACGGCGCGGCGACAGAGAATCCCGGACCTTTTTATTAGACCCTCGGATTATAATGTCTCTGTCATCCCTCGAGATAATTTATCGAGACAGGGGGAAGGGGCGAGGCCGTGCCGCGTGAATTTATCGACGGGTATTCTTGCGTTCCGTACGGGTGGTGGCGGTGCGCCGCCGAAGAATCAGCGGGACACGTGTTAAATCGATTATTGGTAACCATAAAAGCGAGGGTGCGATCAAAATGCTTGCGTGTTGCTGCAATTTTCAGTCTCTCGAAGTTATAAAAATTATTATACATCATTATTACACATGCCGCTTCACAATTTCGCTCAAATCTCTTCCAACAAATCTTTTAAAAATTGCGAGACGGAGACGTGCTTCTAAGATTTTAAAGTTTATGTAAATTATCAATTTGTTATCAGAATTGTGCTCTGTGTCAAACCGCATATCGCAAAAAATTAAGTTAAAAAGAAAATGAAATATCTTACTTCTGAAAAAATAAAGCCAGCAACTTATAAGTCATTCTATTATGAATAGCAATTACTGTGCGAATAAGTAATAATAATCCGATTTGACGTAATTTTCAGTTTCTCTAGCCGCAAAGATCCGGCAGATAAGATAACAAAGGAGGTAATTGACTCCGGGTTGTGCGTTGCTAATGAGCCTAAAGTCGATTGCTCCTTTTACTGAGCATGATCGTTGCGTCGCCTCGGGCGAGCATCGCGTCAAGTTAACGACATGGTAAAGACGATTAACGTAGAATCCATTAGACGCGCGATTTGCTTTGCGAAGGATTTAAAGGGAATTGCTTTCGATCGCTAAATTCGTTGTCTCAACAAACTTTGAACTTCTAATCGAGTTTTTACCCAACAAAGTGCTCCCTTGCGACGTAAACGGTGTTTTATGAAAACGAATGGTTGTTTCTCGCGCAGACACACATATAAATATTGTTTTAAAATCTGCATTATTCGAGATCATTTACAATTCTATTTCATTCGTTCGCTGAAAATTTTATAAAAAAAATACATTTGCTTTTTTAAATTTTCTATCCTCTTCCAAAAGAGCCCTCCAATTAATCCTTCTCTTACGTTAAATAAAAACGTATGTATATTATAAATTCATGAAAAGTTTAGTACTTAAAGCTTTCATGAATGATAAATCGCCCGCCCTTCGGAAAAACCACTCGAAGAATAGAACGTTTCGGTGGCAGCAAGCTTACTCCCGTCCCTTCTTCGAGATGTTTATTTATCCACGCCCGAATTGACCATCGACAGCTCGGCGCAACGCTACAAATCGATCCTTCCACATGCTTTTACTCCACCCCCAAGCCTCGCGAAAACAAAACGGTCCGCATTCTTCTTCGTCCCGCATCGGCGCGATTGAATAGAATTTACGAGAGTACGATCACTTCGCTATACATCGCAAACAGCGATCTTCGAGATCGTGAGAGCTCCCGCGACGGTACATTAGAAAGATTGCTCTATATTTATTATTGATCCTCTCCGCTATATTTCAGAGAGGCGAGGCGAATAACGACGATAAAATCGAACAACATTTCTCTATTCAGGACACAATAGCTCCGCGAAATAATTCGAAATAATTGACATCGATGACTTAAGCAGCGCTAACATATATAATTTTTAAAAAAGCATTCAAAAAGCAACATATATTTGGAAAGCAATACGTGTTTTTAATGCACATAAATTAAGAATGTTATGCGTAATTTAATGCCATAAAATATATGTATTCAAATTCAGGCACGAATGCTCATATAATAACTTATTCCGGTTTTCATTTTACAAACAATACGGCGAAACGATTCCTCGGAACCGTGTTAGTCGCTCGAAACGAAAGTTCTGAGAAATGCGCTGATCGCCGGCACGCGACGCTCGTATTTACATCATTATATATTTCCCCAGGTCCAGCGGGGAGTCCCCGAGGAGACGACGGGAGTGAGATTATCCGCGATAATCCTCGGGGCTCGTCGATGGTACGAACAGCTGCGTGCTAAATCCCGAGAGCGCACCTCCCGATATTTTCAGCGAGAGAGGAGACCGGGCTGACGTTTGTCTCTCGCGCGCGAGCGCGTTCCTAAGAGTCCCTAATGAGGCTGTGGCACGTCAGCCTGCTTAGAGACGCAGGTATCTGCAAGAAAGGCGGAGGATCGACGGCCCAAGTGCGGCTGGCATGCGAACTATGTCAACGAAGTCCTCAACCGACGGCGATGCAGCCTGCATTGTCTGCGTAGATGAAATCCCCCTCCTCTCTCTTGCGCGAACGTCGTGAAAGTACGCCGAAATTTACTCGCGAGACGTGTCGTGGTACGTCGATGATGCGAAGTAATAGAAATAAAATATTAAAAAGGACAGTTTGTGGCATTTGGAATAAATGGGAATAACGTGAATAATGAGAATAATGCGCTGATAGAACGCTGCGTTATTTTCCACGCGGATCGGTATTCCTCATAGAAGTGCCGATTAGAAGGATGATAATTAACTCGATATTCGTCTCGCAAAATTATTAATAATCAGATTAATTTCATCGCAGGCTCGTGTGCAAAAAGCTTAGGAAAAGGAGCTTAGAGTTTCATGACGATAGTTCATTCTGCAGCTTCAATCAAATTTGCTTTAATTATACGTTGCGTTTATCCATGTTATATTCTCAGATTATTATTATTATATTTGCGTGTGAGGGATTCTCAACAAGCTTACGATTCGTGTATAATAATCCGCTACAGTCCAGCTACTTTACTGCGGTATTACGCAGAGAAATTAAACGCAGGCGGTATGTTTCACGCACACCTGCGTTCCAGAGTATTAACCCCCTCGCACCACTGTTTCTATCCCGTATAAACTAACGTTCTGTGCATCCCCGTAACGATTTTCAACGCTAAAGTAAGCGAGATAAATGCCATAACGACATGTATTAAACAATACTTAAGCAGAATGACTGTTACGGCATAATGTCTCTCCAAAGCATAAATCTTGGTTTAAAGTACATAAACATCCTACTTTTCAGAGAAGATAAATTATGACAAGTCAGAATATTACTAAATGTTAATCAAACTTGATAATATTATTTAACGCGTCGATACTAATATTGCAACGAATATTTTTAACTGTGAAAAAAAGATGTGATAAATATTCATCCTTTGAACGTTCGATCTACTTAATATCACTCAGGAATTTAGGATTAAAAAGATCATCATTATCAAACTGTAACACAGGGATCATTTGCACAGGGGTCTCAGGTGCGCCTGGACGCATCCAGGACTTATGAGGGATCGAACGATCCGTTCTGAATTGGTTAAGGCGAACTTTCGAACGTTATCACGCCGAACTTTTCCGACGTTCACGTCATATTCCGCAAAAATGACAGCAGCTTATAATTCCCTGTAGAAGCTGCGGCAAATTGGGACAACAAGGAGACGAAAGTTGCCAGCGACTTAACCGACGAACCTGACTCGCCGGCACGACGGAGGTTAACGACGCGCCATGCATTTTCCTAGCGCATTTACCGCAGAACGCGGCGAGAACGGGGGAGGGGGACGGGAGAGACGACGGTTCATTCGGTGGTAAACAGGAGCGGGGAACTAACGGGAGGAGGGTCGCAAACTTTCGGTCGGTCGACGCTAGTTGCAACGAGGTCAGATATTAAAACGACGATGGCTTTCAGCCATCCCTCCACGCGCAACCCCCGGGATCATCGCCCTTTTCGAGATATGTACACGGAAAGAACGGTTTTGCTGAAGTATCTAAGAATTTAGCTAGACACAGATCAGAAAATAATTTTGTTTGTAGACCAAAATAATTATGTAGGACATTCAAACTGCTTGTTAGACATTGACATTGTCAAAAATATTTTATAATTATTTTTAATGGTCCAACAAAATTATTTCAGATATCAAACTAAATTTTTATATATGTCAACAAAAGCGTTCGTTTCATGTATGTATATGAAATCGACGAAGAAACATGAACTACGCGTGGATTATAAAGTTCTAAGGGCTGAATCGCGACTTCTATTTTTCAGAGAAGATCTTTCTCTCTCTCTGTCTCTTCCTTCCCGCCTTTAGCTGCGCTTCCTTTCCTCAACTCCGGAACATCCAATTTCTTGAGAAAGTTTACGGCGTAGCGAGCGTGGGAAAATTGCCCGTTATATATTAAAGACGTCCTCAGAATGGTAAACAGAACGACTTCCTGCGAGAAAGGCGGACGAAAGATTATGCGACAGTCTCCTAGCCGGGAGAGGATTATCAGACGTGTCTCTCTTACCCGCGGTACCTTATTGCTCGTGCCTCCTTTGAGAACGCGTCGGCGTTATTCGAGATGAGTCGCCTCCCCCTGCAGAGACCGCCTAATTTTCCAAACCCCTTTCTGCGCCCTGCCATGTATTTTCCCTCTACTGGTTGCGTCTATTCGAGTCGGCAAATTTTCCGGCAAAGAGGATGATAGACTTGTGTATGAAAGCATCTGGTTGTTATTATTGATGTTTCAACATTTTGAATAAGATACGATTGAAGCGCCAAAACTGATAAACAGAATGTATTTCCTCCTTTTATCTATGCACTCTTTAATTCATTTCATAATGTTTCTTTAATAAAAATTTAATTGAACATAGAATTTTATTTGATGCTTGATGTGATTTCGAAAAATCAAAAAGACTTGTTAATGCCACAATACATGTTTTTCGAGACAAATAAATAATTGCATACAATTTTCGAGAAGAATGTTAGCGCATGTCTAGATAAGTATCGATTACTTCTGACGAACAATTTCCGTAACTACAATTTACAATTCATAAGAAACAAACGTTATCGTAACCCCGCTAAACGTCGGACGTTTTATTCTCGAACACGATGTTTCATGCAGATCAAAGAGCTTTTTGCGTATAACATCATCGCTCCAGATTCCCGGAATTTCATTCTCAGCACTTCTTTCGCGTGGATAGTCACGTTGCAGTAAATTGTGCCGAAGACCTCGTCGAAGACGCAGCGCGTTTTGCACGTAAGACTGCAGGCTTGTAAGTGTTTGTAGCTTTCGAGAGAACCACCCGCATGGTGCTCGAGCTCGGTAAATACTGTGCAAAAGACATTAATGAGTGTTTTCGCGTTTTCACCCGGTTGGCGAGGAAAGCGGCGAGCCGTGCGGCTCCTTTCATCCCCTGGCTCGGCGGCGCTTGTTTTTCGGCGATTTCTTCGTCGGCGGAAAACGCTATTAACTTCGTCGCGAGGCACGCGAGCCCATTTTCCATTCGACATTGATCGATCGTCGGTGAATTTCGCGGAGCTTCGCGATAGCGAAGCCGAATTTATCGGTATGAGGCGAGAAACGAATCCGATGAACGACTCGTAAGGAGTTTCTCGTATGAATTGCACGTTCGTTTCATCACGAAGCGCTCAATAAGGCAATCGACGATATAAGTCGTTATCGAATACGACGCGAATTGACGTTATTAACGAACTGTGCGCGCATTTAAAAATCTAATAAGAATTAAGAATCTAATTGAAAAAAAAATATTTGAAAATGTTTAATTAATAGTTGTTGCTTCCTCGTGACTTTTTAATAAAAATTAATCTTTATCTAATCATTACATACAGATTACATCTTTTTGCTGCAAGTATATAATATGTAACATTCTCTTTATATAACATCGCATTTAATTCGATGTGATCACTAGATTCCGAGTTTGTTTGTGTTACACAAAAATCACTGCTTTCTTGCAAAATGTAGGGCAAGATGAAAATTACATTCAGCATTGAACGAACGACGTGAATGTGGACCTTATGACACTAATGCCTCTCGCTTCGCGTTTTCCGTCGCTCGGAATCGGATCGAGCCTTTTAATTCTGTTTCCGTGGTGGTAATCCTCGTCCGCGAGGTACGTCTTTGAGCATCGCGAGCACGTATCTCGGATCAAAATATTAGCTGCATCCAATACAGCAGGGAGACAGAGCCTGAGGCGGACATTCACGTTCATAATATCGAAGTCGCATAGACGTGCTGAGTGTACGTACAGTGTACACGTAGAAAAGCGATGCTCGGAGCATTGATGTCAGGATGATGAGGGTCGCGAGAGCTCGTGAGAATCCCGAAAGAAGCCTCGAGGACGACGACGACGGTGTAAAAGTATGCGGGAAAGAGGGGCAAAATGGAGACGAGCAAACGGAGAAAGCCAAGAAATCCCAGAGCTGACATGCGCGATATCGAGAAATCACCCTCGTCATGAATTCCTCGCTTTCTCGAAATCCATTTAACGAAGAGTGTCCTTCCTTCAAAAGTTTCATTTGCATGATAAGATAAGATGATCGATTGTGATCAACTAGATGAATTCACATGTATAACCGACTTCTTTAATGTTATGTGATGAAAAGTGAAGAAAGGGAATCGAATTTTTATCTTTGCTAATAATAATCATTGATTCTGACTGAAATGGAAATTTGTACGATAAAACTGAATGTGGCTTTACATTCCTATGATTATTCGAAGTACTAAGTATTTATACACGTCTACACGTTTCAATACCGTAAATTAATAATACCAGTAGTACTTTCATTTACTAATAAACGAATAAAAATAAATGTTATGAATATCGAAAGAAGCAAATTTTTCTTTATTCTTATATATAAATAGATAGAACTGGTTCAAACTGCTGGAATAATTAATCGCGTCGATAATCGCACCAATAAATCTAATGTCAATTTAGGCAGGATTAATCGAATAACTATTGATGCATCCGCTTATTATCCCTCCACGAACGAAGCATCAGCCGTACGAGCGCGTCGAGCAAAAAGGCACCATTTCGTACGCCAGTCTCGTCGCGTGAATGCACATAATGGCGACGGCGAGTCGTAGTCACGTAGTCGCGATCAGTTCCATCGAGTGCGAGCCGCGGGAGATAAATTCTCTCGCAAAAACGAAACACGCCGGCGCGGCGCGATGCAGCAGCCCTCGGCCGGGACGGAATCGCGACAGGGGTGGCACACGAATCGGACGGGGTATAATATGAATATAATAATTTATGGTGTATCGGGACATCAGCGCAAGATGTTACCAGCCAGCCAGGCGACCCTTCCGTCGCTTTCCGACGACCGTCCCAGACCCTTGCCAATCGTATTACGACGGAAAAGCCCTATCTCTCCTCATCCTCTCTCCTGCCACCCGCTTTCGTCTACATTATCTACGCACTCCATACGTAATGCCGGTGAAACAGCTCGCGCTGACGCTTTCAAAACTAATGCGTCTTGTCTCTCCGCTAGTCGTTGGAGCGGTTGACTGGTGGTTCGAGGGAATATCTGAGAAGGGAGGAAGGGCGAAACCAAATAGAGGGACAAAGAGATGGAGTCGAGTATCAGAAGAGAAATATTTTCGATTGTTCCGACAGCTCTCTTACACGCACCCGCCGCCCCTTCGCCACGCATTAAAATGAGTCTCCCTAATGTTCCTTCATGAATAAACAGGGTCTTCAATTTAGTGTACTTGTTATATTCGCCATGCAAGGATAACGTCAAAGTTGTTATCGCATCCCGCAAACGACGACACCGAACTTCTCAAAAGCGTTTCGGGAGGTTTCCCCGCGTGACCGTCGCGTCGAGTTGCTCGATAATATTCATCGAAGTGTGTACACCCTATATATCTATGTACCACGCGGTTCAGCGGCTCGTCGGAAAGGACTGATCAATGCCAGAGACACGGTGAGGCGAGATAGAAACGCGAAATGTTATTTTAACCGGGGCGAGAATGAGATAGTGTCGGTAACCAAAAGAAAAGAAAAGCTTTTTGTTGAAGCTTTGGATTGAGATAGCATCAAGTTATCTTTATTGCAAAACAAATGTTTCGATATTATAAAAATTTATTATGTACAAAGTTTTATAATACTAAGGCTATTTAATATTGTAAAATAATTTTACTATAAAATATATCGCAACGTTATAGATGCAAATAAAAAAAAGTTAAAAGATTCGGATAATACAGGTTTATGTTATGTGTGGCGTAGTCATGATACTTTGCGTGCGTCCTGAGAAAATCCTTTCAGAAATGGCGGAACAGGAAGGAACGAGGGTTCGGGGTTTTTATCCCCGGCGGTGGTCAGCGGCGTAAAAATTTCATCAGCGGACTTTTTTCGCGGGAGAAAAAAAACCGGCGCCGGGCCAGCGCGTGTGTAACACACACGTGTGTAACGCGCGCCCGGAATTAATTACGCGGCGTCGCAGAGACTAATTTGCATATTACGAAATTAAAAAGTTTCGCGACTTTAATTCGGACCGGCGCGATGAATTCTAATTTCTGCGAAGTTAAGCGGTCATTTTGCAAACCGACCGGCGTCCATTCGGTGTTCCTGGGCGCGTTTAAGTATCAAGATCCTGAGTGTTATGCGAATCTTAAAAGCCATTGCTAAGCTAAACTACGAAAACGAATATTAAAATGCAGATCGCAAATCGCAATCGTCAACTGCTCGAAACTACGAAATTATTTTATTTCGTGTTAATTAGAAATGTTCCGTGCTTGAAAGCATTATCCCGACCCTTTCTGAAACGATAGAAACGTTTTACGTGTGCAGTTTTTCGTCGAATAAATCGCGCCGATGCTTAATGCGGGGGAAAACACGCGCACGAAAGGACGCCGTGGCTGATCCAGCTGCAAATTGGTTCTGAATCGGTAATCACAATAGCACCCTTCCAACTTTAACGGGATTACTGCAACGCTCTCATGTCGTGTAACGTCATTCGTTCTTTCCGTCGTTCTCTCTTCGTCCCGCATCCACACGGTGTTTCACAACACTCGTTTTTTTTCCCAGACACATCCGTTTGGATTTCTGTTCCGCATTAATAGGCAACGCAGCTCCCCGCCTGTCTCTTTTCCGCTTCGGTAGAGATTTAATGCCGTAGCGCGCGTAGATAGAAGTACATGATATAATGCGCCAACTTAATCTCCGAATAACGCGGCCGAATTTTTTATCGTTCGTTCGACCCATAATACATGGCGAAAACGCACGCGGATAATCATAAAGCAAGCATTTTTCCCGCACGCGTAACGTTTTTAGGATTACCGGCCGAAAGTATGCGTGAATTGCAGGCACGGTTTTGAAGCGCCAAGTGAAGAGAACAATTTTTAGTACGCAATCATTCTGCAGCTCGAGAGTGGAAAAAGCGTCTACGGAACGTAGACAAAGAACGCTTCTTCGTACCTCCGTTTGTTACATGCAAAATGATTTTAACTGTTATATACGATCTCGATTCGAAATAAATATCCATTTTATTACGCCCTGCGTCTTTTCATTATTCATCCACCCCCGCGACTCTAGACTACCACAGATTGAACGTTTCTCATATCGCAATCCTTTCTCTTCTTCGACAGCACACCGTTTCTTTTGCAGCCATACTTTAACCGCGCTGACTCGCTCTTATTTTCCATATTGCACGACATATTTTTCGTTGCAGAAAGGCGGTTGGTCGCTTTATTTCGCTTCTCTTACGTTTCTCCGAGCGACATTATTGCGACTGGTAATGCACGTATTCTGAAAAGAGGCGAGGAAGAATTACATAGACCGGAAACACGAATTTCCCACCTTCAGGTGCCCGTCCGCGCCGAGTGCCAAAGTAACGATTTACATTCAATTCCAAGTTAAGCGACCGATTTCCGCGACCGGTTCCCATTTGCGTGCTGTCGCAATTTTCTCGCGCATTTGCACGTTCGCGAACGTGTTACCTTAAACACATAACGACTGATGTAACGCAGAGAGAAACGCGACAAGACTTTCTAGAAAGATGGAATTCACACTACCAAACTCGTTTTCTCGGTTTACTTAAATATCAATGATATTTAATAAGACGTATTCGTTTCTATGAGTAAAAGTAATTTGGAGACTACGAGTCAGAATAAATAGCAGGATCAGTTATAAAAGATTATAAATTTATGCAATTTTTGTTATATTTTCAAAGACTCTCCGCTTTAAAAACTTGCCTATTCCCTGACCTGTAGCAAACTGACCAAATTACAGCATTTATGAAGTAAAGGAGCGAGTGAGAGAATAGCGATTAACGAGGGTGTTCGAGGGGTTTGAGACGTGAAAGAGACGAGAAAATGCCGAACATCCGGGAGTAAGACGAGAGAATGGGAAAGCAGCCGTCATATTTCTCACCAGGCGAACAATAGCGCCCTTAAACGGTCGCCGTTTTGCGCGTGAATATATATTCAAAAAATCGCCGCACGACCCTCGGGCAGAACTTAAGGACTCCGGATGACGGAGGTGGCCTCCGGGGGGGTTAATCCGTCAATGGTGTCTAATGGCCGAATTCTACGGACAGAAAGGCGGCCGTTTAGGCGATTCTTATTGTCACGCAGGACAAATTTAGTGTGAAAATGCGAGAACTCCGCGATCTCTCATTGTGCGTTCTCTGATCGCAAAATGCGATTTGTGCCTGGTATTCTTTGTTCACAAAAAGGGGTGCGTCGGATACGGTACGGCTTACGCGGATTTGTTAATGGCTCTTTTATGACGAGAGAAAACGCTTAGGCTTCGAACTTTCCGAAATTTCTTGATGAGGTTTTTATCCATTTCGACAGGAGCTCTTCTCGACTATCGTAATCTTAGAAAAGTAAGAAAGCGACAAAATTAAAATTATGTTATAGTATTCTGATGACTACCACGCTAATTAACGTAATTGGAGTTTATATTATACCAATATCAAGGATTATGCGCATGCTAAAGTTATAAAAACAATTGTTTTCATAACTATTAAAATTATTTCTAATTAAGTTAAAATTGTTATTGAAATCCTGAGAAATTCTGTTTCTAAATAAATTTTTAATTAATCTGCGATAATGTTTCTCTTGCTCATCTCTTTTAGTAAAATTTATTTTATTTTATAACAGTTTTATTTTTTACGTGTATATTTTTATTATTGACAGAATAATTTGTCAAATAATTTTTTAATGTTGACATTTTTACGCATTTGATCCATTTCTTGCATCCAGCACAATCATGAGATATCGCGAAATCGCAAGATATAAATTTTTCAAGAACATTGAGCTCTGAACTCTTTGCACGCATTTGCGATTGTAATCGGGAAAAATTCTCGATTTTTAAAAGCCGCGTAGCATCGATCGCGACCGATAAAAAGCGACGACGATAAATACAATGTAGAGATTATTTAAACGAACGAGCTCGGTCTGTATCGGATTTTCGAAGCGAACGAACGTCGCGCGCGTTTTCGATTGCACGTTCTCGACATTTTCCCGACCATTTTCGCTGCGCATTCCGACAGCGAATACGCAAAAATCGGTCAATATTTCACGGGACCGGCACGGCGAACCCGTCAGTATCCGCTGTCATCGATATTTAAACGAAGTCCACCCACTGTTTTGAATGGCAAATATTTACGCCGACTCCGGAAGCTTTCGGGATTATGCCGACCTTAAAAGCGGAACTTCGATTTCACGTCGAATCCGAGAATACGAACTGTGACTCGCCAGTATCGAATACGAAATATCGATAGTTTTTCAAGCGAATGAAAATCAAGCAACTATTCGCGAGTTAATCGTCGAAGATGGAGGGAATATCGAATTTTATTCTTTATGTAATTTCGAGTGAATTTCAAATTTAGTAGAATATTTGCGAATAACGTAATTAACGATAATTAAAAGTAATTAAGTGGGCGCAAAAATGGTATCTAATTCAGTTTTTCCCAAAAAGAGAAGAGGCTGAAATTGGTCAGCCGTTCTATTTCACATATTCTGTTATTTATTCATACTAGTGTTTTTATTTACGGTTTTATTTTATAACAGGGAGAATTTCGCGTTCCTCTATTCCAGAAAAATGGCAATTTTCGAGTTGCAAACTGACGAACGAAGCGGTCGGGCGCGACGCGTGTGTGCCATTGACATATATACGTAATTTCATTAGAAGTCGCGTCGAATCAACGATGCGAACGCTCCATTTCCTGTTTGTTTCCGGGCAATCCGGGGAAATGATTAAACATTTTGCTCGGGCTCGCCGACGGCGGTAACTCGTTGTGCACGAGAGGTCCGCACGCGCGCCGTCATCCGTTTTATATTACGTGATAATTGACAACGACGGGCGCGGTAAAAATGGCGCGTAATAAACTCTAATCAAAGTCGGTTTGCGCGAATTTCACGCCGCGAGGAAACATTCAATCTCGCGACCGCGCGCTAATTACAGTCGGCGAAATTGTGCGCGGCAACGTGTACAAAGCCAGACCCGTTTCGCCTGGCTACAAATGATGACGTTATAGTAATCACGGCCTGCAGAAATAACGCATCAGTATACATTCGGTCCTCCTTGGTCGAAATATATTCGTAATGACGAACGGATTCGCGTTACCGCGTCGAAATGGCGCATTGTTGATGCGAGACGGTGAATCGTTTGAAAAATATGCGAGAGACACGTGAGATCATATGATGCTTAATCGTTTCAAACAAATGTAATGAATAAAAATTTCAAATAAATTTTGAATAATTCTGTTCGGATGGAAATTTATTTTAAATATTATTACAGAGCGGAATAATAATCATGTATTGATAGTTATCACTGCGAGAGATTGTCAGATGATAATCCTTCGCAATATGATTCTCAGCAAGTCCCTCCAGTCTTTCCGCAAAGTGACTCGCGAATTTCATGAGACACCTTTTGCAAAATCGTAATTATCAGTAATGTCGTTAGCGCCTAAAGTGAGAGGGACAAGACCCAGAGGGACGAGAGAGAGATGCGGACGAGAAGGGTGACGAACGAGAATTTCAGGGGCACCCACTCGAGCGCGCGCTAAACGATACGCTCTCACCCTTTGGCCCTTTGTGCTCGGTGACAAAATTTAACGCCCTCCTCATAGGCGCGCCATTAAACCTGTTGGAAGAGACGGCGGGAGGTTAAAACCGAATTCCCCTCTCCCGTCCGGTCCTCCGCCACGCCATCGACCTTGTCGCGACGAAAGCCGCCAATTTACACGCGCGGCGGGGGCGGATTCTCGAGGACGCGGGAAATCTTGCGGGATATAATGGAAAATGTAAGAGAGAGAGAGAGAGAGAGAGA
>JANQDE010000044.1:171125-192832 GCA_037157785.1 Cephalotes varians
AGAGAGAGAGAGAGAGAGAGAGAGAGAGAGAGAGAGGACGCGTTCACTGCCGGGGGTGCGGGGTTGCAAAGATTCTGGGCACCCTCTCACGCGTGGCGTTAGGGGCGGTTTCATCCCTCGGAAAATATTCCCGTTGGAAATTATCGTCGCTGCCGTCGCCTCGGCCTCTTAACGGAGCGGTCGCGCGTATGTGCTGAGAAAACACACCTCGGCGAGCCGGCGCGTCGCGGGGATGGTAATGGAGATAATTTCTGGAAGAGGTGCGGGGCCGCCGTAGCGTTGTGTGCTTTATCGAGCCTGCAGTCGCGAGTGCCAAGTGCTTTCGCTCGCTGTTTGTTAATCTGTAAAACGTTAAAATTACGTTTATCGAATAAAATGTCGCATAAAAATATCGACATACAATTGAGATGGAAAATGTTCTAGCACGCAGTTTAAGGGGAGAAAAGAAAGATTTATGTTATATTTGTAGTATTGATCATTTAATAATTGCATTGAGACGAAACTCTACGTTTGACTCTCACTTGATGTAATTTATGAATTAATGGATACACTGACGTGTTAAAGTTTCTCGATATAGACAACTCTCGTGTGTCACTTATCGCATAAAACATCTCTCAATTTCGATATATTTCGATTTTAAAATAATTTTATACAACAGATTGTTCTCTATCCACGTCAACCGCAATTTAGCAGAAAAATATCCATAAACAAAAACCAAATCGGATACCGCTCGCATTGTACGACTACCGCACTATTTCCCGGATAAATCGGAAGATAACGTTTACAGTTCCGGTGATTGTCGCAAAAAAAAATCGATCTTTGTGCACGGGGCATGGAACGTCTGGCGCGTGTAATTCGCGCTTTTTTCCGGATCGGCCGGCGCAATATCGCGGACGAGAAGAGATTTATCGGATCCGACGCCGCATTAGGAGAGGGCGGAGGAAAGCACACGGAATGGAGTGTCCAGGATATCGATGACAAATAAACGCGCAAAATCTCCCGTTTCAAAGCTTTGGCCGCGCTACTATCGGGTTTAACTAGCGCGGCTATATATTCGGCCGCGGTGAATCCGAGACGTGCGGATTAGGCTCGCAAGGAACGACTCGGGAATCGTTCTCTCCGATTTCTACGAGCTTCGGGCATGCGACAGAGTATCTAGAAAAAACTGTAGGACGCTTAAGCTAATTACTAGAATGTCAAAACTTTTTGCAGCATTGCTCATCATTGTTTAAGTTTCCTATATAATTATTTTAATGATTCAACATAATTATTTTTTTAAATCTGTATCTACCTAAATTTTTAGATACTTCAGTAAAATTATTCCTTCCATGTAGAAAAATACGCTTGATATCTGATTTTGGGATTCTAATTATCTTCGGACATTTCGACAAAGAGAGATCAACTTGGTCGGAAAAATGGATCAAATATGTATCATAAAATTGATAAAAGATAAGGAAAATTTATGAAAATTCGTTAGTATCTCTATATTTTTATTATCTTCATTATGTAATAATAATTCTAGTTACGAAATTCTGTGATTTGACTACAAATCCACGAACTTCCTCTCTTCGCGTAATTTCCCACGTTTCCAGCGCAACAAATTAACGCAGTTCGTAATAATTACGATTTCACAAGGCGCGCTTTATGAAATTTGCATCCCGCTCGACTCGCACACGTGGCGACGTCCTTCGCGAGTGTCCTGAGAATTTAATGAGATGCATAACAGGCAACATGCAAGATCGTCGGAGTTACAACAACGTTGTAATCATATTGGAATGTACAATCGTATGAAAGGCAACGAGACTTGCAAACAAATTATTCTTAATTAGTATAACATTCCAAGAGATATGTGAACATTCATTATCATCACGTCCATTGGTGATTAATTTATACATTATGTCAGTAATGTTACAAATAATAATTTAAAATTTATTTAACTTCAATTTTAAAATGTTAATTAAAGTATTAAAAATGATAATGCAACGTAGAAATTATTCAATGTGAATTAAAATAGAAGATATGTACATATTATATGTAATTTTTTTGCATATACTTTTATTCGTGTATCGCCATATCAAAATCACAACGAGAATTCTCCCGAAAATGTTACAATAGTAGATAGTTTCCTATGTCGGCGTTTTGCGAATTCAGTCGAATTTCCAAAGCGCATCGTTCGTCTAAATCTGTCGGAAGGTATATGCGACATGGGAATTCGGTTTCCGATTTCCTCCTCTGTAATCTCAGCTGGACGAATCAAAGCTCTCTCACTGTCCCTCTTTCTCTTTTCCGCCACCCGAACCACCCTCCGAAAATGCATTATCGAATTAGCCAGTGGCTGCCCTCTTTTGACGCCTGGATGCTGGAAGCGCGAAGGGCGATAGTGGTACACGAAGGGGCGAAAGCCACGAGAGGAGGAGAGCACAGGAAAGTTCGTAACGCGCGCGATCGTTACTTCAACACGGTGTTATCTTACACAACTTCGCTATTTTATCCCCTTTCTCTCTTCTTTCCGCCTTCTATCGCCCTTCGAACTTCGCTTATATTCCCGACAAATTATTCGCAACGCTCAATTTCGATCGCGCGGATCAATTGGAATAAAAATTAAATTCGGTTAAAATTAGAACGAATATCTGTTATTTTATCTCGTTCCTTCCCAAAACGGCACTTTCATCGGAAGCTGTCATTTACATGCCGGACGAATTTATTTATATCGGTCACAGTTCAATTTTCATTCGAATCGAAGAAATGAAATGAGAAATTAAGTTCGGTTCAAATAGCATGTGTTATCTATATACATTTTCTCTTCCATTTTAAACCTCTTTACTTATATCTTTGACAATGCTTATTTCTACGCTTGTAGAGTCATGAAAGAAATTAAATAACATAAGCACTGCTATGTGTAGTAGCTTAAATATTTAATTAGACTTTGCAGACAAAATTTCAGACTTTTCTACTTTGCGTCTGTTATTAATCTAAATATTGTACTTTTAATTTCCCTGCTAAATTCTTTACTTCTTTCTTTCTTTATTTTACAGACCCCTTTTTCCACTCTCCCCGCGGACGGTCAGACGTGGCGAGCCTTCCATTAATGCACCGATCAAAGGATCACGCTCTTGATCCTTTGCCAAAGTCGTATACCTTCGTGTACAACCTTTCCAGGATAATCGACCCGGGATACTTTTTCGCGCGGAAAAAAAGAACGACAGAAACCGTCAAAAACGAGAAATAAAAGGGAAAGTTAAAGCGCTCGCTAACAAAGGGATGACATCCCCGAGAGCAAGCGCGAGAAAACTCTGGTCGGCATATTTCACGACATTACCTGATACCTGATCTTGCGGTTCCTTTGCTTTGGCATCTTTCGTATTCCCTGAAGTAACCTTCAATCCAGTTTAAACGTACATGGCGATGCACTTTACAACATTGCACATACACTGATCGTCGCACAAGTCTGCACTGTTACTTTTTAAATACGTACAACGAAAAATCAAGTAACTAGTATCTTATAGACAACAGTAATTATAATAGAAAAACATAATAAAATATCTCATATTTACTGCATAAATTTTTGGTAGCGTATTCTGATAACTAATTCGAGTCGAAAACACAAAAATGTTAGGGTCAACAGTTTCGAGTCATGGACGATTAATCTTCTATCGTTTTGATGAATATTTTAAATTAATATATCGCAAAGTGTCTGCTTCTGATAGGTAATCTATGCCTCGATGCGTTTACGAATATTTAATCATGAAGAGTTAATTAGTTGTTAATAATCATGAACTGTTCACAGATAATGATTATGTTCCGTAGATAATAACGCGATAATAGAGCAACTTGTGCCAGTCGATTCGAGTTTTGCCGCGCAAATGATATCGAGATGACTTTGTATAGTCAACACAAAATTGTACGCAGCCAAAAACGAGCGTAGAGTGATGTATACCCATCATACCAATTCATCATCGCCGCGATATTTGACACATTATAAAATAACGTACGTCGAAAATCTCTTGCGTTTCAAATTAATTTTGATGAATGAGTTACTGTCATCCATTAAATCTAACATTCATTAAATAACTTTTACTTTCATTTTCTGATCGAGGAGATGTAGATTTATGTAAATTAACATTTATTATTTATTTTCTTCCAAATTTGTTCGTTCCAAGGGAAGTAAAATTGTGCTTCTAATAAATAGTCGATAACTCGTAATTTAAGATTATTTCATAATTTAAGTTGTAAATCAAAAGCAATATAGAGAGGAATATATTAATAAAGAGGATAAAATTAAATCGTTATAAAAGAAATGTGGCAACTTTTCACAATCATACAATTTCACATCTTTTGAAGTATAAAAATTTAAACTTCAAAAATAATGAGAAATTAGTTTTCACTTTTCATTTAAAATAAAAATAAATTTTCTTTTTCAAAAATTTAGATTTAACATTAGATTTAACAAATTTATATAATTCTTTTTAAATAATTTTTTTTTAAATCACATATTTAACATTGTTATAAAAAGATTTTTAGAAAAGATTTTCAATTCTAATTAATTTTAAAAATACGCTATTTAAAGTATTATACGTAGTTGTATAAGACACCTTTTTTAATTATTATTAAAAAATGATCAAAAAAATAGGAATAATTTTTCATGGATTATGATCAACGCAAATCGAGAGAAATAGAATCGACGTCCAATTTCGCTTCACAGTAATTAACAATGTCTCTTTTTGCAAGGCAATTGCGCGCTAATGAGCAAGAACTTTGATCGGCCAAGCGAATGATTCACGTTTCGATTGCAGGAAAGCGAATAACCTATGATCGTGTATGATCTAGATCCTATTATCCAGATTCCAAATTCAAACTGTCCAAAACAAAACGTATCTCAGAAAACGCAATAACTATTATAAAATTTACAGGTAATATGCAATGGCTTTATATACGCATTGTTGACTTCAATAATTATTAAATAATTACTGAGATATTCTTAAGTCATACTTAATTATACGATAAATATCACGCAATTTACGCTAACATATCGTGTACAATATTTTCAAATTTCTGTTTCTGAGGAAGTTGATCTTTTTCTGCCATACTTTTTGCTCTAATTTTTAGAAGTAAAATAAACCAGGGAGACACGCCGTGTTTTATTTTGCGACCGTGTTACTTTTCCTGTATGTGCATACATTTTGCGAAAAGAATTTAATTTTTGGGAATAACACAGACGTATGGACGTGCCATTTTTTATTCCGCAAACTCTATTTCCTTGTCCTAGAATTTTGCATTCTGGAGTTTAATTTTTGGAAATAAAATAAACAAAACGCGTGTCATTCTTTGCTGCAAAAGTTCTATTTCCCCTTCATGAGTTTTCGTGTCGCCTGTTGTGGAAAAAGAGTTTCATTTTTGGAGATTAAACCAAGAAAAATAAATAAAAACAAAGAGATACTTTTTTTCAGCCTTTTATAATAGCCTTCGAATTTATCAAAAAGATATCATTATTTAAATTGACAATTAAATTGGAATTATAAATAAAATGGCACGCAGAGTTTCACCATGGAATTTAACATCTTCCCACAATCTTGTTAAACAATTTACATAACTCAGAGGAAAAAATGCCAATAGCAACATCTTATATAATTCTCTTGTAAGATAATTCTCTTGTATACAAATCAGCAGCGTTTCAGTTAATTTGTTCGAATGAAGGCCGCTCATTCGAGCGAAGCTAGACTGTCAAATGCACGTTAGCGATCTCGACGTCTTTGATATTCGCTACGAGTCTTTGATATCCGCTAATTATCACGATAGACTGGCGATTGCGTGCGATCGACAGGCACGATTCGTGTGGATTGAGCCGCAGCATTCTGTTCGTCGTTTCATGGCGATTTATCGGGACACGTTTCGCGGTGATTTCTTCCTTTGTTAACCGCGAAATCTCTCTGCCGCGAGGGAGAAAGAGAAAAATAGGCGGAGAGCGAGCTCGAAAAACGATCTCTCGCGACGCTCGATTTAATGGCGGACGAGTCCGCCGGGTATCGAGCGCCGGCGTTCATATAAATCGAACTGATCTCTCGTTCGTGCGATTGCCTTTATGGTCGGGCCAGCGAGATTTGTTGGCCCACTCGAATTCGCCGGACGCGATTATCCGCCCGTGCTCTTAAGCGAACCGGGAAGTGAAATTTGTAGCTGCCATAATTTTCCATGCAGCGTTACGTAGCAAATACACACGAACACGTGCTATCGATTTCTCACGATCGCTTTAGCGGATATGTAATATTAGAATTGCCTAACAATTGCCTAATAATTAATTGACTTCTCTTGTCTAATAAAAGTTTAGAGGCTATTACATCGCTATTATATTATTTAGACACTTGAGTTTTTTTTATTTTGAATGTTTTTATCTTTGCATCCGGCTTTGAATTTTGGACATTATGAATGAAATTCTGACAATAAATAGCAAATATTTAGAAAATCCGCAGTCTTGTATAAATAATTTGATTCGTCTCTTCAATATGAAATTATTTTAAAAATTACTTTAAAATATTAACTTATATCATTACTAAAAAATAATAGATAATCAAATAAAATGTTTGTAAACGATGATAAATGGCCGGGATGTCGGTGCACGGATGCAAAATGCAAACGCGTCTCGCGGATTAGTTGTAGTTGAGCATTATCCGAAAAGCGATAACACCATGATGCGGTATTATGATAATAAATGCGGAGAGTTGCGCCGGAATCGTTTTCGAAAGTTTTTGAGAGTTTGCGCGTACATGACGCGTCACACGTAAAATCAGATTCAAACTCCCACGACTGACACGCGTCGTACGCCGCGTGCACAGTTTGGAACTTTCAACAGGTTGCTTTTAAAACTCGCATCGATAAAGGCAGATCTGGCCCCGGCGCAAAAGATCCGCGAGCGTGTCATCGATCGGTGCGTTATGGCTTCCTACATCAAAACCGATCCGTCCCGATTAGCAATCACATAAATTTGAATTATAGTTTAAGATGAAACGAGAATTCTAATCAGAAGTATGTTGGGATGTCTACTTCACGCAAATTCAAACAGATATTCAAGAACACAATCGTATGAAAAATAGGTAAAAATAATAAACTTATTTTTTATTTCATCAAAATCCTAAGATTCTTAGAAAGATTTAAAAATCATAGATATAAGATAAAAAATGAATAATTGAGGATTATTATTTAAAGATGTGATAATAAGGAAAAAATCAAACATCCATAGAAAATAAAATTTGATATTCCCTATTATTCAATTAAACATCTAAATTATATCGAGCTATCAAATTTGTTAATCTTGATGTAATTTTGAATTAAATTAAAACAAATTCTATATAAAATACAGTTTTAATGAATCTTCAATTTTTTAAATATTCTTCCATCGTCTTTCTGTAATTCGTACAGCCAATTCAGATGTCATCTGTAGTCGCAAAAGCAATAACGGATTTGATCGCAGGGTCTCGATGATGCAATTTCTATTATTTATTATGCCACGGGAGAAAAATAAAATACAAGTCATCGAAATATAAAGTCGGGTTTTCCCTTTGCCTCCCGTCCCGCCGGCGGATTACGGATCCGCGTTGAATTCCGCGAGCGCGGATCTCGCCGTCGAGCGTAAATACCTTTCCGATAGTACGTCGGTGGTATACGCCGTATTCGATTCCTCGAAGGTTCTCGCGGCGAAAGGAATTCGCGAAATTTCATCGTAAGTTTAACCGCAAAACGCTGCCGGAGGGTGAAGATGAGGCGCCTCGATTCACAAGGGCGCGCACCCGAGAGAACGCACGCTCGCGCGAAGATCATTTTCCGCACTTTGTCTTCCGACGCTGCAGTCGCGTCCGTGCAACGAATGCACGCCGCATGCGCACAATTCATCACGCATTATTACTCATCCGTTCCTAATGGTCTCTTGCGCTTTACTTCGCGCCGCTGTCTGCCCAATGTTTTCTCTCGACTTCGCATTCCGTGACATTAGCGTTGCGATATTGGAATTTGTAGTATTGAAGCTATTATATCTCGAACATCGATGAAGTCGCAGTTGCAAAAGATAGAAGATGAAGACAAAGAAGATTGAAAATAAATGAAAATATGATAAATCGAATAATTTAACTTGTTAGAATAAAGTTTTATAAATATAAACGAAAAGAACAGTTTTGCTGAAATATCTAAAAATTTAGATACAGATTTTAAAATTTTTGTTGGATCATCAAAATAATTATATAGAATATTTAAACGTTGACAATGCTGTAAAAAATTTTAACATTCTAGCAACCAGTTTGAGTGTCCTACATAATTATTCCGATTCAAGCAAAATTATTTTCAGATCTGTATCCAGCCAAATCTCTAGGTCTCTAGCAAAAGACAGAGCAAAATCCTTTCTTTTCATGTACATTTAGAAATAAGAAAAATAATAGAAATAATAGAAGAGTATGCAACTTATTTGATAAATTTATCAATAAATTCTATGTGTACAATGTATATAGTATTGTTAATGTAATTGTAGAAACAGAAAACGAAAGAAGAGTGAAAATCATCTCTATACGAGCATGCGTTTTTCGCACTCTTTTCATTCCTCGCCCCCAGAAAACCGTAACTCCTTATCTTCACCTGCGACAGCACTTTTTACAATAAAATTGCGATAAAATTTTGCAAATCATTATAATAATCTATGCAATTTCAAAGCTCTAAGTTACAGATATACATTACATACTTGTATCTACCATTTGTTCCTCTCGCCTTCACATTCCCGGCGATTGGTGCCACGAGTATCTCGCGGGATTTTTATAACACTTCCGCCGAAAGAATGAGCACCGCTATTTCGCCCACCCCCGCTTCCGCTCTTTTGCCATTCCCCGTTTCACAGCCGGCGGCGGGTTCCATGGTAAATTAAGCAATTTTATCATACGGGTTCGTAAACCCCATAGATCCGAGGAGTGCGGCATAGCGGGTAGCCACGCGTTATTAATGTCTTCCCCATTCATGAATTCGGATACCGTTCCCCGTTCTTTCTTCGAGGCATCGCGCCACTTCTTCTCCGAACTGCATATCCTCGAATATTCGGTACTTTATCTGTATACCTTATATTTCTCGGCAGTACTATTTATAAATATGCGAGATGTTCAAAAACTCGTTGTTTACTGACTCGAATCATATAAGTGATATTCTTCTTTTATTTCCGAGAAATCTAAACTAATTCGAAACTCGGATAAAAAAATCAAAGTACAATTTCGAAGAATTTCTTATTACAATTAACAAATTTTCGAACACGCGATACAAAATATTTGTTGGGCGTTGGTTATGAGAATTTTTAGAGTCTTTCCGTTCAAGACAACGAAATTGATTGATAGCTTTTGCGTGACAAATGTTCATTTCCATGCAATGTTTTCGGATATCGACGAACGATACGAGCACGGGTCTTTTCCGCAAAATCTGCCCTCCCTCGTGAACGAACTTTTTCGTTCTGCTTGCTTCCGCGCGGAATTTTATCAACACGTTATTACAGCATCGTGTCGTGTGCGGTAGACGCCGGGAGAGTTTTAAAACGCTCCGAGAAGCAACGAGAGGCACCGCGGCAGCTCTTGTGCGTGTAAACTGCTTACCGCTCCGTTTGGGGATTATCCGGCTTACGGTTAACTACATACCCCCTGCGGAAATGCGCCGCACTCTTTCCCACGCGAAATTCTTCCTCGTTTTTCCTAAACTACGTCGGAAAGACGCTTGTCCCTTCTACACAGCAAAATAATAGCCTATTTCCAGGTTCGTTTATGATGCTGCGAGGACCCTTTCTGACAAATAATTAATTATTAGATAAATTGTGTCACAATGGATTTAATAATTTTGATAAAGAGTCTTTATAAAAACAAAAAAGATCATGAAACAATTAATCTTGACAGACAGTAACATGATAGTATTATCACGAATTCATATTCTATACTGTACTGTATTGTTCTTATTGGTGTGTGTGTGTGTGTGTGTGTGTGTATATATTATCTTTTTTACATTTAAGTATTGGTGATTCTCTTATTCGACGATCAGTTTCAACATGCGGCTTTAATAATGAAATATTTTGCGCTGAATTCATGACCCTTAAAAACGTACACGGCGTATCTATTCGTAAAACTTCCCATCGACGGAGAGCGTTCGCCGGCTTAAAAAGGCAAGAGGAAATGTTAACGTTCGCTTTTATGGATCTGCACACAGCGCGTTTTCATTACAAACTGCATTGCGCGGCGCGTAATAATGCAGGAGAGGATCGCGCTCGTACAGCTCGTCTATCTTAATCCTCGCGATCGTTCTCGCGCTGAAAAATATTTTCGCCGGCGAGATCACCCGCGGAATTTCTGTTGACACTTTTCGGGAAATAACATTCGCCCGTGGAAAAAAGCCAGTCGCGCGATTCGTTTGGAGGACAAATATTTTTGCTTATGAAATTTATGATGCCACGAAAGTTCATTAAAACGACCGCCCGGTTTCCGGCCATCGCGATTACGATGTCAAATATTTTCCCGCATGTATTCCCGCGAAGCATTGTTACAGAGATTTGCCGCATCCATTTTATTTATTACATCCCTTATACACTGTGTTACTATGGACAGTGAGGGATCGGGATGATATTTCATTAGGCAGCGAAAGCGCGAAATCGATCATCGTTGAGCTGGAGCCTTAATAAATATCAACGGCGCAAATATTTAACGATTGTGCCTTAGATCTTGTTTATAATCAAGATCTAAGGCACAATCTTATTTTATTCTCTACATAATAAAATAGATATAATCGAAAATTTAAAAAAATACAAATACTCTCTCTCTCTCTTCTTATCAATAATAAAAAAAACATACGTTTTCTCTTCTCTAAACGTTTCCAAACCAAAACTTCCCGGATACGATCGCGTCCTAATACCTGCTAGGATTTTCCAGCGGTTGATCATGGATGCAAGAAATCGAAAAATCTCCATGCTCAACAATGGATATGTATGATCCGCTTAGATATCGTCTTTGTATAATCGTATTTAAAAGTTACTCGCTCTCATCCCTCTCTCGCGCCGGCAAATCGGGAGAAACCAGCCGACCCACAATCGACCACTCCTCATTCTCGAAGAGCAACCGCGTGCTAAGCGCTCAGCCCGAAAGCACACAAAGGAAATTAATTCCTCGGGCGAGGAGCTCGCGCAAGATTCCGTTGCTCTTGCCGTTCGGATACACCGAACAAAACGAGCAAATATTACGACACGATAGTGATGATTAAAACCAGGAAGGCAAAAGCGGAGGAGAAAATGAGAAAGTGGATACAACGATAACGTACGTAGCTTCCTTTACGAATCTCAGACTTCTGCCCCTTTCACGTCTGCAATTCGAAGCAGATGCAGAATTAACTGATCGATGCGTTTAATTAATTAATTTTACACGTTGTTAATTCTATATACAAGTTCTATTCAAGCAGTTAAGAGCTTATGTTTCGGACTTATATCGCTGATATATTTCACCTTTTCGTTTTTACCTTTGTGAGTTCTTTTCTTCGCGTTTCGTTTATTGCCATTGGCTTTTTCAATTTCGGAATCGAGAGAAATGGATATACGATGGTTTATGTTTTTGCGTAACTACGTGAATGTTGCCGCGCGTCCTTCGCTTCTTTTACGTTCCATCTCGTATCGTCTTGCGGTCTCGTGTATCCGCTTCGTTGCCTATCGCCGACATAATCGAAAGGAACTCGCGCGATCGGCGAGTTAACAACCGCGAAATCGGTGGCGATCGCCGTGACCGTGATCGTTTATCAAGAGTGGGATTCGCATCGGTAGCCGAGCTCGGTTTCTATTATCGAGCACGATCGATATTACGACGGTAAAATATACCTGCATCGTGCACGTCAATTTTCTGGATCCTTACTCGAACTAACAGATATATTCGAATGGCGACGAGCCAATATGGTAATTCAATTTCGAAATATTGTATCATTTTTGACATTTTAAATTTGTAAATGTTTAAACAATCTAAGATTACTTCTTACTCAATCTTAATATTCTAAAAAATTATGTTAAATTTAAAAAAATATTTAAAAGAATTTAAAGGATTTTTCAACACCTTACTCAACATTTAATTGGTTGCGTACGTGCTGCATACACTCTTTTTTAAGAAAAGCAAATTGCGAAGAGAAAATCTCACGTAAGAGTAGACCTATCTCTTCACGACCAGTTCTGCTGCACTCTAGATTACACGTTTTGAGCTGCGCATGGATATACGACGCAATCTATAATTTACTAACACGGTTGTAATAGCGGTATATGATTGCTTCTCACCAGCGCGTATTTGTTTTTCTTTTGGAATTCATAGGCGATAATAAGGCGATCGCTAACCGCCTCTCTTCTATACTCAACAAAAAACTATTGGTTTATCGATCAGCAATTACGCTAAGAATAAGACTTCCATTCCTAGAAACCGTAAGCACCGTTTAAAACAAATTATAAAAGAATAGAAAAAAGGACCAATAAAGACACGCCGAAGAACATCTAATTTACCGCGGAAATCGATACAAAAATAATTAATCACGACAAATGAACATGTCGGAAAGTATTACGTGCGCAAAGAAAGTGGAATCAGATACAGGTGCTGAAAATGAAAAATTTAAAAGATCTAATCCTATCGGGTCGCATGTTCCATAACATGCGATGACTATGAAATTCCTCTGGAAGAAGGCGTCACGATAGTGGCTCGGGCAGCAACGAGGTAACGTTCCACCCGAGAATATACGCCGCCGGTGCAACATCCCGTAACGCAATATCGAAGTTACTCCGTAAACAGGACCTCCAACGGAGTGGCTGTTGGCCCGACGATAACGAGACGCCGTAATGGCCGTGGCTTCCTTAGTCCTTTAGCGGAAAACGGGTTGCGTTATCGCGCCGATAACGCGAAATCGCTGTCGTACGTATGAATTCGAGGTAAGTACGGCTGAACGAAGCGATGACGATAATGCACGCAGCGTCTGCAAGGGGAAAAGAAAAATTCTGAAAGGGCACTTTCGGCGATGCCCCCCGCATGTCCTCGACGACGCATTTTGCCTTTACGTTGCTTCCGCGGCGACTCCTCTTCATCTCGACATAGACCACGATCGAACGACGATTTTATTTTCGCGACGCCACCGCCGCTCCTTCGCGCGGCAGATGGAGTCAGGACAGCGTGAGATACGCGTTATTTTCACCTGGCTACCCCTATAGACCGTTCTCGCGCACGAGAAGGGATGCCGGTATGTTTGATGCGTTCGCTAGACTCTCTCGACATCTTCTCTCGTGCGCATTCTTCTTTCCGATATACAGGGTACTCCCTTTCTTTAAATAGTCTTCCAAGCATCGGATTTAAATTCTCTTTAATGTACTTGAAATTAGAGAGACAGCTACTCGAAGACTTTTTATTTCTTCCTCTCGTCTCTTTCGTCACTCACTTTTCTCAACTTTGCTTGTTACAAATACCTTCTTTTTTCTTCTTCTATTTTTCTTTCATATCTTTTAATTCCTTCTTTTTACTTTTTCGTTCTGTCTTCTCCACCTTGTTTCTATCTTTTTCTTTTTAGTTTTCTGTTTTTTATCATCATTAGTTGCATATTTTCTTCATTTTTTTGTGTATTTCTTTTGCTTCATTTCCTTCTTCGTTTCTTCAGCTTAATTAATTTTCTTCTGTTGCATCTCTCTTTTCCCTCTTTTCCTCGCTATTCCTTACTTCGATATTCGCTTTCTCGGTCTACCTTTACTCTTCTCAATACGGTCCTTCATCCATCTCCGATTCGGTCTGAAACTCCGTCATCAAGCATCGCGACCGCTTCTTCGGCGTACCGCAGCCACGATATTACGTAATTGGATTTCCTCCCTTTAAAGGGCCGAGTGATTCCATTGACACGGCCGAATCGAGAATAACTCGAAAGGGGTTTCCAAGCGTTGGCAGATGCTGCTGCGCGTCTCGAAGGATCTATCGCAGGTACAAAGCACAAGAGGATGGTCCTTGTTAAAGAGTCATCGAGACGGCGAGCCCGCCGTATCCAGCCGCGGTTTAATCCGCAGATTAACAGTGGAATACGCACTCACCAAGTTCGTTGATTCCGGTTAGCCTGAAACTGAGATCGGAAACCTCAACCATGCCTAATCGCATCTCAATTAATCCGCATTGTTAAGACGTCTGCTTGTCACTTGTCAAAGCCATTACGGGAAATTGTACGCTTCCTTTTCAAAAGAAAGCGTTCTTCAAAAATGTAATTTTCTCTAAAGTCTCTCAAGTAAATTTTAATAAAAAAGAATAACAACAAATAATAACAAAAATTTTAATAAAAAAAGACACAAAATAGGTGATACCAAAATTATTTAAACAAAAATAATTGTAATATAATCGCCTATTTTCTTTCTTATGTTTAAGACATATTATAATTATCGATGAAAAAAAAAGAAAAGAAAAGAAATTATAACTTTCAATAATAAAATAAAATTTTTTCGACATTATTTAAACATGCCTATAAATATTTGACATTTATATTGCTTGTCAGTTACTTTTTTATTCCTATTTCTTCATTCTTTCCTATGTAGTATTCCGATATAACCGTCATTCAAGAAATCTTTGAACAGGAAGAGCTATTATTACAACGATGGCCAAGAGAACCTTTACACGAAAGCGTGAGCGATCGAAGAGGCAAGTCGCCGAGATTCTCCGTATGCGTTCTCAATCAGATTCACGCGCTTGTCGACGACGATTATGTTGTCGAGGAACTCCGCCCAGGGGTTGCGGGATACTGCGTAGCAACCTGCGGCGGGACAGAAGAAGAAGAGGGTGCGACAAGGATACGCGCGACCGAGCGGAAGCTTATAATTGCTGCAGGACAGAACTGGATTCGAAAGCCACGGCGAGGCACAAGGACACCGCAGGGCGCTATTATAACAACGTCCAGGTGTCTTGTCGACACCTCAAAAGACCGCGCTGCTTCTCTCGCGGAACCGCAATATTTGGTCGGTCTGTACGCAGTAAACGATATATACATCCTCCTAGCGAAAGAAAAATGACTTTCTCGTCGACTTCTGCTTCCCTTCGGTGTGTGGTTTTCGATCCGAGAGAGAAAATTCCGACAAACGGACACGAGAGTGGGATTCTTCAAAACATGCCGTCCTAAGTTTTCTATACGTCGAGACGCCTTTGTACTCTTCGTTACACAATACTGTTAACTTCCGCCAAAGAACGTTGAGTGTCTGAAATGATGACATTTGACGAAACAGATGTGCAAAATTAATAAATGTCACATGTGTCGTTTCAAAATATCGTATATTTATGTACCGTTGATTTGCGATTTCCAGCATGTGATCACCTATTTTTAAATAATTACCTTTTCTTTTCGGAAATACATGCGAAAAGAAATACTTCTTCTTCGGCGCTTTAAATTTTTGGACGCAACGGACCGCGCGATTTTATACACTTGCGTGCGTATACACGCATACGCATGAACAAGCGGGCGCGATGAAAGCAAGTTCGACGGAAGATGTTACAATTTGCGAGAGAATCTAGTCGAAATCGTGCGAGAAAGCTCCCGAGGAACATTAGATTTACGCTTCGCTGGATACCGATGCCGAACATCAAAGGAAGAGAGGAGTTCTCGTTCTCTCGCAGAAGCAATGCGCGAAGCCAATGACGTACTCTCCCTCCCTTCGTCCCTCTCTCTCACTCTCATTCCTCTCTGTTCATCTCTCTTCCCCCATTTCCACCCCCTTGCTATTTCTTGCTGTTTCTGCTTCTCGCCAACCACGGCACGAAAACGTGGTTCGGCCGCGGTTGCGGCTTCGTTGGCCATCGGCCGAATTGAAAAGAGGAATGCCACGAATGCAGAAGCACCGACACAAAGACGTGCGGGTGCGGTGCCGCACCGAAAATCCTCGGTCGACGAAACATCGCTGACCGAATTCGGAAAAGCGAGTCCCGGCTAGATAAGTTTCTGTCTCTAGCGGTCACCCTCTCAGCCGCGATTCCGCGTGCGACCGGCTGAGAGGATCGCAGAACTTGGTCTCCGAAAAGTGAGTTTTGATCAATGAAATTATGTCGTGTTGCCTAACACGCGGCTGCAATTAAATGCTACAAACCAAATAGAATCAAAGGCTTAAATTAAAGAAAAAAACAATTAGAAACAATTTTTATCTCGGAAGTAATATACTGATTCGTTTCTCAATACCTTCTTCCAATGTGGAAAATCAAAAGGTTATTTTTTTTTTATCTTTATAGTTAGCGAGTACACGGTTTCAGTTGAAAACGATGACAACTCTATAGAATCCTGAAAAGGGCTGGACTATGCTTAAGAGGAAAGCATGAATTCTTGAGGATGACAACTGAGAGATCTGGTCGAGGATTAAAAGACACCGCACCGCTCGAACTGACCTGAATCCCAAATTAAATAGTCAGCAGACATACGGATTACAAACTCGTTACAAATACGGGATAAGTATTCCCGTGTTCTGTTGTTGTTATTATTGGGGATTACCTGCGAGTTTTCGCTCCAGGTGACTCATTCATCGGTTCTTCCCTTCGACGACAAGCATTCAACAAATTTGGCCAATTTAGTGATGCGTATTTTCAACGGGCCGGAAAGTTCCCGAGTCATGAGGACCAACGTGCCACCTGCGACTTTTCGACCGTGTTTTCTGTAAGGGCAAGACAAAGAAGAAAAGGAGGAAGCCGCCGTGAGATTGGCGATTCCGCAAATCGCTAATGGCACGAAGCGTTAGGTCGTTAGACGAGTTAGCGTAGCGTGATCAAATCGCTGAATGTAAAACAGACAATACTGAGGAAGGGGAGACGCTCCTCCACCGGAGAGCAAAAGAAACGGATAGAAGCATCGTCCCTCCCCTCTCTCGTTCGTTGAATCATCTCGACAATGGCGGACAAAACGCGACACCTGGTTACGAGTCTAATTACGAAGGCGATTCTCGAATGCAACCCTCGCTTTTAACAACTCACGGCCGTCGTGCTATAGAACACAAACTTTCTCTTCGAACTTCCATTACGCGACAATCATTGTTCCCGATAATCGAGAAACGTCTCAATTTACGAAGCTACTTTTTTTCAAGCTACTTCTTAAAATTGCTAAATCAGATTGAACTCAAATAATTTATTTATATAAACGAAAATATGAAAAAAGCGTAATGTAAAATGTATAAAATCCGCGAAACATAGTAGAACAATTCTTACTCGCAGATTAAAGACGCGCAATTTAAAATTTAAATCTGAAGTAATTAAAATATAAAATATTCCCATCTTTGGAATAACGTCGCAATTAAACATTTATTTTTACGACTTTGTTATCTGATATCTATCTTCGCAAACGAGAACGTAAAATTTTTTTAGCGATGTCCCCAACAAAACGCGGTGGTAAAAAGGCGGAAGACTTTTCAGCGCGTAATTTAACGTTAAATTACAATTTGGAATCGCCAGGAAGGCTACTTGAATTAATTCCATTCAGCAACGTCAGACGTGACGATCGGCGCTCGCAACAGTAACGCTGCTTACTTGCCGCAAATATTCTTATCCGCGCGACAGCAGTCGTGTGCATTCTTTTACAGACCCGTCATTGCATCTGCGTCTTGACATTTCTACGAATCTTCCCGCAGCCTCGGTCTCTACGAGCGAAATCAAGAAAATCTACACATAATGCAAAATGCATGGCGGAAAGCTGTTTGCTCATACACATCGCGGTATTTTCCGATGAAATCACGAGACATAGTTTTACAGTAGCTATAATATGATGAAGCGGATAATCGGTTATATAAATAAAAATATATATATATTTTTTTAAAGATAAATCATTCATCATTCACAGATGTAAATGACAATAGTAAATGATAATAATCTTTATTACAGAAAAAATGGAGAAGAAATATAAAAATGCAACAATCGATAAGAAGTTTTGTTTTTTAGAGAAACTTGTAATAGAAATTAATTCGTATAACAGCACAGCATACAATGCTAAATTTAGATTACAAAGAATTAAAAACCGTTTTGTGTAACAAATAAATTCACACTTTTAATTGTTATTTTTATCCCAATTTTTATTTATAAAATTAAATAAATTTAGGTTACATTATAAAAATCATGAGTAAAATAAAATTATTATTAAAATATTTAATAATTATGTAAAATATTATTATTATGATTTATAATCATCATCGCAATAATGGTAACAATTATTTTTATTATATCTACTTTGAGAAGGAGCAAATGTGTGATTGAAATAACATGGAATTATTTCACTTGCATTTTCTCGGATAAGGCAATAGCATCAAAGTGACGCTAACTATATAGATGTAGATAGTATTGAAGGATATCGACGTACATGACCTGGCCTTGATTTGCACATTCTGCATCAATAATAGATAGTCATACATGGGGCAATCTCAGATTGACGCGCTGAACTAGATCTGTTACGTTATTCAGGTGGATATAGTTCAAAGGGTAACGGACTGAGATCCTCAACTACTGACAAACTAATCCTGCTAATTACTTCACCATGCATTCAATATATTGGCCCAAAATTAACTATTTAAATCCATTAATTATGTGCATATTTTTCTGCAGATACCGATAAAAATTGGTTCAGTAATATGAACTTGTGTCAACTTTTAATTTATCACATTATAATAAATGGAAATATTATCAAATCATAATATTATATAAATTTTAATTATATTTATCCCGAATGTTCTCGATTTGTTAATAAAAAATTAATTTAACATTTAACTAGACATATTCAGTTTTATTCTCAATTTCTTCTTTTCATAACATTTCAAAATGTTCATATATAATTGTACCAACTGTATATAATTTGCATGTTCTTTTTAAGTACGAAATAAATTGTATATATAATAACTTTCACTTGTCCTGATTTTGTAAATATTTTTTCGCGCATTCGAATCACGTCCATGCTATCGCTGGTATACATCTACATTTTAACTTTTCCAATATTTTCTTCTACTGATAAGTATAAGTCTCAGAAATCGAATTTCTCCTGTCTCTTTTGGGGAATTTGAATCATTTTTATTTTAAATCTCTTAAGTCTTAATAATTTAATAAACAAACGAAATATATAACGGCCAACTAATTTTAATAAACATTAGAAGTCCTTCATTTTCAAATTTTTATAACTTTTATAGAATTATTATATACTTTTTGATATTGAAGCATCTACACAACTTCTATTAATTTACTGTATCCCTGAATACAGGAATTAATACCTATTATTAGAGAAACACATGACAGAAGAAGGAAAAAGAGAAAAAAGAAAGAAAATTGTTCCGACCTAGGATAGTGTGGGTGGATGGGTGCGCGTCCAGCGCGGCGCATCCGCAGGACTCGCTATCGTATCCTGAAGAGCCAATCAATTTTTTAAGCCCTCGACGAGCCACGGTGACACGGCCAACGAAAGCAGAGAAACCATTCATCTATCGAAATGACCCCAGAGGCTCCAATCAAACGCGTCGCCTCATCCTGAATAGAGATATATATACGTATATGCATATGCGGGGACTCTCGCGTCGACTCGGTGCGTCTATATTAATAGGAATCCTCTCTCGAAGCCCCATCGATCCTTTTCTAACCATCGCGTTCATCGCTCCACCCGGCCCCAAGTCGCCTCTATTAAACTCTCGGACCGATGATCGTCGGAGCCCAATCGCCTCTATCGTTCGCGATTCCGATATTTCCGATATATAGCAAAAAGGAACAATCGATTTTACTTTGAATAAAACCAGAAAAACCTAACCAATCCAAATAATTAAAGAAAAATATCATCGAGGAACGTTAACTTTTATCTCTCATACGCCATATTATACGAGTTATTTTCTTTATGATAAAATAATGATTAAAAAAAAATTTTTCGTTAAATCATGTATTGAAGCGTTGATGTATAATATTAGCTTTATATATTATATACATAATTATAATAATAATTATCAATTGTGAATTAAAAGTTTTCATTAAATTTCAATTTTCATTAAAATAGAAATAATTATATACAGGATGTTTACTAATTATTGACACAACGCTCGTGTCCAAGTGAAACGGACTAAACTGAGTCAAAAAGTCCTGTATCAATTTGCAATTTTCGTAATAGTTAACGAGAAATTAATTACTGAAGATCAGTAAATGAGCGCATATCCGCACCGTGTCAATAATTATCAGAGGTATATATATATATATATATATATATATATATATTGTTATTAAAAACGGCCCTTTCTGATTATGGATAAAATCTTGAAATTCTCTTTGTTACAACCTTTGCGTTCTTGATTTTTATCTTCCCATTTCTGTAAAATTTACATAAAATTTTGCTACTGCACATATGTTTTTACATATGTTGTTCTTTTCATTATTAACACTTTATTGTTCTCCACATTTCTTTCGCAATAATTATTCATTTTTGTAGCACACATTCTATCATAATTTCTGTTATAAAAATCTAAATAATGGAATGTATCGTAAATCAAATCTTTAACGTTACATCTAACATATCGTGATTCATATAATTCTTTTTCAAGCTTCTCTCTCTTCTGTATCACGGAAATCGCCTAATCGACCTAAAGGTCGGCTAATCCATCGCTCCGAAACGCAGGTAATCGTGCAAGTTCCCAGCAAGTTGAAGCTGGTATTGAACGTTACAAAGCTGTCGATACCCATATTAATTAAGCCCCGCATGTTCGCCCGGCGTGTCATATGCGAGGTAGACAAGCGCGTACGATGCGGAACAAGCTATAGAAAGCTCGTAGTCCATGCTCCTATCTCCGCATTATCTCTCTCTCATGAGCCTTCATTCTATCAGCTACTTGATGTTATATCATTGTCCCAAAAACCAACTCGGAAAATCTTATACAATTCTGCGCAAATAAAATATCTGCTACCGAAGGCAAACATAAAAAATTTTAGATCTAAATGCAACGAAGTTAATTAAGAATAATAATTTTTTTATATTATTTATATTATTAGAGAGAAATAATATGTGCATGAAATATAAATAGATTTGGCAATTAGATTGATTAAAATACAATCAGAGGTAATTAATTTTTTTCTTATTACGGATATTATTTCTGTTGCATATTAATTTAGCTACGTGTATCGGGTGTAGATTTAAATTATTATTAATTAGATTGATAATTAATTATATTGATATTAAAATTCTATACCAAAAATATTGAAAATAAGGCTATTTAAAACTAATATATTTTAGATTATTATATAAAGTTGTATAGTGTTTTTTTATATGATATACGGATATTGATTTCTGAACCATCACTACCAATAAGATATACTTTCTGCGAACGAATCGGTGCGCAAAGCCGTTGTATGTCGACATATTGGATGCTCTATGAAACGCGTGTCGCCGCGACAACCGATAAATGTCGAGCGATTAACGATTCGTGTCGAAATATCGCGGTAATTGCCGCCGTCGACGTCGATCATTGCGTCGTGTTATATTAGTTGCGTTTGATTGCATTCGATACTTCGTTATTTCCGCGAAAGTCGATTCTCCATAGTAGATTCCCGCAAATCTGTACACGTATATTAGCAAATATCAAGATTGACGCTTTTTATTTAAAAATTACAGTTTGAAAGAATAAAATACCTTACATTATATTATTGTTTTTTCAAATACGCTTCATGCTTCGCATATATTTTGTGTGTGTGTGTGTGTGTGTG
>JANQDE010000044.1:192852-303596 GCA_037157785.1 Cephalotes varians
TTATATTATTTATAATTTATACAGAAAAATATAAAAATTAAAAAAAATTCAATTATAGCAATAAAATTTGATGAATAATTTTTAGAAATTAAATAGTAAAATATAATTATGAAAATAAATGTAATCGATAAATTATGGAAATAATATAATCGATAAATTTATTATTAGATTAATTAATATAAAAATAAATTAGAAAATAAAAACGTGACTTGATCAAAATTCGAATATATATTTATATCTAATTTATCAATCAACTATCACAAATCGATTTCAATTCTTAAAAAAACGATGCTCATACATCTTCCTCTTACCGGCTTTCGATCAAAATGATTGTTAAATTTTAATCAAAAATTTAAAAAATTTGATATTTATAATCCCGAGTTATTGAATTTATTTTAAGCAATTTTCTTTCGTATTATGCTTATCAGATTAGAAAAGAAGAAAGTTAATGCTAAAGAAAGTTAATCACGGGTCAATTCTTTGTCTACAAATACAACACATTAAAACCTAACATGCAGTAACCGGAAGCTCATGATCCTCAAAGAATTAAAGCAACATCCAAGCGAGAAATTTTTTCTAATTCCTCCACGGAATACCGTTGCAGTTGGTACGATAATTGCACCATAACGGAATTTCTTTGCTCTTCTCTCGAGTTGCCTTCTCGAGAGTTTATTGTTTCGCTGTTAGTACACGATATCAAGAACATTGAAAAAATCCCGGTTCTAGTCATTGCCATTTTTCCTTGTACACGTTGCGTTACCTTGCTTACTTTACGAAAGCAAATATCTGTTACTATGCAAGTATTAAAGTTGCATCGCTTGTGCAAAGAATTTACCACAAAAGAATGATCAGAAAATTATTTAAAAATTAAATATAGTGAACAAAGAGCACAAAAAATTTTTATTATAACTGACACTGAAGATGACTTAATTTGAGGTCGAAACGTTTGTTGTTTATTATCTTATAAATATAAATATATTAGCATCGTTTATCTAGCTTGGCCTGTATGCTCTTTGTTCATTCTATTTATTTGAAGTCTATCATTTAATTTTATATTTTTATTTAAAAATTATTTGAATATCTAGAATGTTTCTCAAAAATATTACTGTCTGTAAAACATCTGCATTTCTATGTAATTTATCAAGTATTTTTACGTCTCCTAATTTTTATATTAAACCCGCAGGTAAACTTTTAAAACATTTATATAAATACACGTTGCCAAAAAAGTAATGTAATTAATAACGTTAACTCATTTTATGTTACATCTCTCAAAATATAGACAAATTTCATATATTTACTTGACACACTGTAATGTCGTTCGGAAAGTATTCGCTGTCACGTCCACGAAGGAAAAGGAAAATATCTCCTAGATAAAACAATATCTCTCTCGGGGCTTCTTTGTAGCTGATTCGATCCGACAACAATTTTTGCCCATTGGCCAGGCAAACGTTGGTCACCTTGTGACCAGAATAATGTTGCATTATGTCCCCGGAATGTTAGATTGCTACTGTAAAACATCATTCGATTGAATGTTACACTTTAAACAATACAAAAAGAGAAATCCAAAGAAAAATTCGAACTTCCTATAAATTTGAAAACATCACTTAAACATTAATAAATTAATAATGATATCTTTATTTGAACTATTTTCCAAGTGACAAAAATGACATCTGACTCGATATAGTAAAACTGAAATTTATAAGTTTTAGAATTGTTATGTTAATAACTGATTAAATAAAGAAATCTAAATAGTTCTTATCGCCTATATTGTTAAAAAACGTACGATCAAACGTGCTGCGCAAAGCGATGAAACATCTCTAGTGTAATCTCGCTCCTCGGCTATCGAAATTTTCCGACTGACACAGTCAATATCCGGTCGAATCACGGAAATCGACGGACGTATCTAAACCGTGAGAAAACAGTCTTGGCCATGTCCCGGTGCCAAATCTCAATGAGCGTTCTCTTTTACGATCTCCAGAAGCTGCGAAGCGAGAAAAACTCGTTCGACCTACCTTTTGCCCGGAAACGACGAACAAGCGTAAAGTTCTCTTTTGCAACGGCGTACAGCGATTGAATGTACAAACGGCGTCGTTTTGAAGATTTAGACCTGCACCGACAACGAAGACCATACGATCCCGCGTAATACTCGATTTAACACTATTCTTTGTAACAAATTTCTTCGACGTTTAGTTGTATTCCAAATTATTTCAAAAATTTCAAAACAACCTAATAAATATACTCCTCAAAATAATCATATTTATGACATGTATTTAAATTTTATTTTATTTTATATATTTATTTTATATTTATTTTATTTATTTATTTTATATATTTTATATTTATTTTATTTATTTATTTTATATATTTATTTTATATATTTTAAATATGCAACATAATAACGTTATATATTTATTAATTATATTATATATTTAAAAAATATTCTATTCTTATAATTTATAATAATAAATAATTTATTTAAAAGATAAAATAAACATTTTTTAAGATATTTGCTTTTATATATAATACAAAGCTTCACACACATCTTCTAAATATCTTTTTCTAAAGTAATTTTAAAGATATACTATCGTCGACTGAAGCCAAAGGGCGCCTTTCACAGGAACAAATTGAGCGGTGGATATTTGACACTCTCGCTCAACGTAACGTAGTCTATTACTGTTTGTCCACAGGTACTCAGCGCCGCACTCTTTTCAATCAAATTTTCGCAGCAGGTACCGGATCTACGGCACGTTCACCGCGAGTGCATCCGCACGCACTTGATTCGGCTTTTCGACCGCGCCGTGGTTTATTGGCGCAGTTTAGGTGTCAATAGAGCAACCCCGCGACGCGACAAAATCGTCGCTGTTCTCACCCTCCATTCCGCACCTGTCAGCCGCGTTTTGTCCCCGCGTAGTCCTGTGATGTACGCCGCCGCGAGGAAGGATACCAAAGGACCGCCTGTCGCCGTTGCGGCGCGTCTTCTTGTGATGTCACCCAAGTCGCTCGCCCACCGTTGGGTGCATCCATTCTACGACGACACCGCAATAGGTTGGGCGATCCTCGGTCGCATTCACTTTTCGGTACGTTGGCATTAGTGTCTAATAAACGGCCATTGTCGCCTTGACTCGAAAGCCGCGACTGAAAACTTGGAATGCCCAGCGGTGCCACAATTCACTCGTCGATGAGTGCGATTAAATTACAAGTGCAGCGAATCGAATTTTCAGTTTTTGAATCGTAAATTTTTAAATTTACTTCTCTCTCTCTTTCGTGCAAGCGACGATGCGAGAATTAACGATGGTATCCTGAGTATCTTTTCAAAAATCAAAAGAGCTGAACGATTAGCTATGGTGCGGCCTGCGCAATGAAATGCAGCTATTAATAACTGCTATTGTCAATAACAACGACTTTAACAATCTCTGATTCGACATGTAAGACTCGCAGTAACGAATAACAACGGCGATGGATTTAATGCGCGAAACACTTCCTTCCGCTGGCTCCAGATTATCCCGAAGACTCATGTCAATTATCTTCGAGAAACGTTGGCACGGCTCGGACTCGCGGCTTTCTCACGAAGTCCCAGAATCGGACGGACACGGTTCGCGAAGTTTGTGAAGTTCCACGGTCGTTAGTTGTACGGCTATCTCACGAGGAAGGTAGATAAGGACTTCGGAACTGGACTGCGGGCGAACGAGCGAACTTGCCCGAGTCCGGAAACGACCCGATGTCTCTATCCTACATAGAACCTGCAAGAGTACTCCCGTGCGCACCAAGTCACTGAGATTTCGGTCTGCCAAGCCGTCATATCATTGGCTTTATTCGCCATTGCAAATACGGTTGCTTGTTAATGACGCGAAGCCATTAGTGAGTACGTCGCCAGGATGCAAGGAGTTTTCGCAAATTTACTTCAAGAGTATAAACAGATGCTGGAAGATGTGCAACGTGACTTTATGATACTCATTTAAAAAAAAAAAATGACAGTTCCAATATAAAAAATTGTAATATACGCAAAGTAATTGGTGAAAATAAAATTTGGTGTAAAATTGAAAGGGAAGAAATTTAAAAGTTGGTACAAAAGGAGTTGCTAACTGAAATATTCTCGGAAATTCAGAGCGTGAAACTAGAAACGCCAAGGCAAAAACGGTCAAAACGTTGCGCAAACGGATCAACGATTCCGCTCGTGACTCAAAAAAAGAACATACATACGTAATAAAATCCCTGATCGAAAAAAATGGTTGTGTACACGACCGATACGCGAGGTGTAATGGCCCTTTCGCGCAACATCTCGCTCGTGCGCGGGGCTCGGAGGGATGAGAATGGAAAATGGAAACGTGTGCGCGTCTATAATGGCGTCCGTATGACAAGCCGGACAAAGGGCTCGTCAGAGCGCCGAGCCCGGCCAATGAAACTCGCCCCGAGAACGGCGAGAAGAGCTGGTTAAAAAAGAGAGAGAAAGAGGAAGGAGAAAAGAGAGCGCGAGGTGGGTCATTCCGACATCGCGACAATGGTTACTTCGATTCCGGAATAAAACGCGCGCTGCCGCTTTTTTTTGCACTCCGACCGGCCTGGCTTTCGCGGCTCGTATTCATCGTGCGTCCACCACCCCCGGGCGTCCACCGCCCCTAAACCTGGAGTTGTCAGTGATAAAAAAAGAGGATCGAAGTGGAAAAACTAGCGCGCGTCAAAAGAGAGCTCCTCTCTTTCAATTCGACCCGCGTGTGTCCAGTTGCGCGAAGAAGATACGCAGAGTTTCGACTTCGCAGTTTCGCGCGTGCGTCCATCGTTGCTTCTTTAGCTGCAATCCATGGATCCACGTATCGTTAGCTCCGCAGATCCTTCAACGTCACATGTCCTTGACGTTTTTCTTTCGCTTTCTCAAAGACACCGTAGATCCGTAGAGATCCGTAGAAACGTGACTTAAATGCCCGCTCTCCTTGTTTCATAAATACCTCGAGTCGCATATTCTCGTCCTTACAGATCCGCGGATTCCCGAAGAGATTCCCGGTTTTGTAACCTACATTCTCCCCTGCGACTGTTTATACATCCGAATTTTTCGCATGATTCACGTCTCCACTATAGGAATATGCGCGCTGCATATATAAAGACACCTGCTGCATTGTTCAGATTGCATCGTCTGAACGTGATAGTTATTCGCGGCGGCATAAAAATATATAGGTTGAAGGCAAACATATTTTTGGCTCGCGTGCGAGGCAGGTTTCTTTTTGTTTCGGAGGCACACGTTGTTGTACGAGGCTGCAATTTGGAAGGAAATTCGGCTACCACATCTCTTCCTCGACGAAGAGACATAATATTGGACGCGAAGTGTGTCGGTTAAATAAGAAAAAGCTTCATTCCCCGTGGCAGACGGATTTCCCGAATTTGCACGTGAAACCGATTTTTCAACGGCGAGAAAAATACACTCGCCGGAAACCGATCCGCATGAAATTCGCCGACGTTGCCGCATAAATTTTCGCACATTCGTATATTTTATAGTTTATATAACACGTGTTTATTTTACGATTCCAGGCGTTATTTTTGCGTCTATTCCTAACCGAATCCAAGTCTATCGACATTAAATATATAATAGAAAATATCCGTTTGTTTTTTCTTAAAACACATGATAAATTGAAGATACCGGACAATTCATTTTTCGAAAACGCGTAAACGCGCAGAGCGGAAATTATTTCCTCGATTGCTTTTCCGTTTCTCCGGTGGATATTACAGGAAAATCTACTTTTAACTTCCGACTAGAGAACACGAGGGAAGAATTTTCAGGGCAACTTCGCGGCGAAACAACCGAGAGCAATGCGATCTCGCCGTGTCGGCTCCTCGAACAACGCCGCGGCTTGTCGTTATCATTTTTCTTCTTTCTGATAGCGCGTTCTCGCGTGCGAAAATCGCGCTCCTGGATTATCTCGCAACTACTGCTAGCAATGCATCGTTGTAAATCGATTAGCCGCTGATTTCGGTTTAACGAGTACAACTCCGAGAAATGCGAGTCCGAGAGATGGTTGAGGAAAGCGATGAAGTATAAATAAGGATTTCAAAGATCTCATCCCGAAGATGCGGCGATTCCACTGCGCGTTTCTGAGATTTTCCAGCGGTCCGTTTATATCCTTTTCCATTATTTCTTTTTTTACTTTGCGTGATGGATAACGTCGTGAAGTCGCTTGAAGTTACATCAGAGTTTCGCGAGCCGTTTCGTCTTCATATTGTCTCGACTATTTCAGCCGCCAGATGCTGAAGAACAGCATCTATATCCATTAAGAACTGCTAATGTCATCTCAATTATGGCGAACGAGCGAACTGGCGAACAGCGACTAAGCAGATACTACAAACAAATACCTTAAACAATGCACCTGACATCGTAAACTGAAACTATTTCAATGGGAAAATATTTGTCTAAAAAAATCCGGTATTTTATCTTGATTTATCAAAAAATTGCAACAAATAAAAAAGTAAATCAACAATATCCTGCCATGAGAAATTTTCATTTATTAAAATTAAATTATAAATGTGGTATAATAAGATTATTTTTTTAGCATCTTCAAATTAATTAACTTCAAACTAAGTCCAATTACATTAAAATTATCGGAAAGATCAATTTCCTCTAATAGATCACCTTGTTGGAACTTGCTATAAATGAAACTAAATAATTTACACTTTTTTTATGACGATACTAGTATTGCTTTTTCGTTCAATTCTTCTAAATTTATCATATAAATCGCTGAATAAATTCATGTTATTCATTAAGAGCTTTTTTCTTTGTATCCTGTTTGTATTCTTATACGGCGACGGTATTAAAGAAACGACAGATGTTTCGCCGATGAGTGAAACTTTGTTCGATAATCGTCGATATTTGCGACGCTTAAAATGTATCGGACGACTCGTAAATCCTGGCAAAAGAGTTCCTTCACATGATTTAAGAGCGATGGAGATCGCGCGGGCGTGTTGGCCGACGGTCGAACCAGCCTTGGGCAACGCGCGACAAGGACCTCGAGATTCTCTTATCTGGAAATGCGCGCGGCATTGTGAACGAGGCTTCCCGACTTGGAAGATTCTTCTTATGTCGAAAATAGACGTAAAGTCGATTTATTACGCGCCAGATAAAAACTCGCTCGCGGCCGTTCGATCGGAAGCCTCAAAATCCGAGACGGCATTAACACTTTTGATATAAGCAAATGTTAGATTTACCTTTAACGATAAATATAATTTTATCTATGAGCTAAAAAAAAATCTATTAATACAATAACTAATTAACTTTATAAAAATTAAATTGTTAAATTATTTTATTCAAAAGAAGCGTGAATTAATACGGACAATCATGAATTTTGAAACACGAGGATTAGGAATTCTTTTGTCTGAACTCTTAAAAATTGAATATTATTTCGAATAATACATCGTAGTTAATGAGACGAGTGTATTTATTTTAATATCGTGCTACTAAAGCATTGATTGAATTCTATGAGAGAAAGAGAAGGAGAAAGGGAGAGAAGATAAAATAAAATTTTAATAAATAAATCAATAATGTGCCGCAAATTGCCGCGCTTTCATCTGCGCGTCAATAAAACAGAAATTATTTATTCGGATTTTAACGAGAGAACCGATATGTCGGAACGGCAGAAGCTTAATTATTTATTATTATTATTACTATTATTACCATCATACAGTACGCGTCCTTCCACAATTATCAGCGCATCGCTCATCGTTCATTGTAATTCATCGCTCATTCGAAAATTGTAATGTCGTGAAACGTCGCTCCCACACGAACGAAAAATTCGTCTCGCGATACCGCCAGCAAAATACATTGTTACGCGACGAAATAAGAGCATCGAGCTGACGGCAGAGCGGTTGGGCGGGAAGGGTAGACAGCGGGCGCAAATATTATCCGTTCGCAGTTGAAAAGCTCCATTATTGATTTATTCCGACGGCGTTTGACCGCTTTAACTGGATTAACGGCGATCCTTCGTCCCGACTGCAAAAAGCGAGTTTACACGAAGCCTGAGCGAGAGCCGGATCGAGCAGCTTACGTCGCTTATGCTTACAAGTTTTTAGCACCTTTTGTTAACAAAAAAAAAAAAAAGAAAATTGAACGCGTAACTTGTTCCACAGCGAACTTACGCGAAGTCAATAGGGAGACTGGTTAAGCAGCGAAGTTACTCGCTACTTGACTTCGTGTTAACCCACTACCCGTTATTTTGACGGTGAAGGAAAGTTAAACATCACGCCGATGTTATTTCATCCCGCGTTCGTCCGTGGCTATTCACCGCGAGAAAAGGGGATGGAAAATGGACGGAGATTGTTTTCGTAATCGGGAAAAATAAGAGGAGAGAATCGCCTTGCCCGGATTATCAACGAGGATCTTCTCGGGTCGCATACATCTGGCCGATCTCTAATATTTTCTCTCACGGGATAAAGATGCGCATTAAGAATGAGTCGAAAGATTGGAAAGATTGTTTTCCCGAGATCCCCAATTCTCTTTCCCGGGATTGAGAATCTATTATTTCGTTCCGCGCAGAAATTCGTCTAATTTCTAACTTGTTAGAAATGTTCCTTTACTGAAATAAGATTCAACACTTAATAATCTTGAACGGTTTTACTCAAAAAATTATCTAGATATAGATCTGAAAATAATTTTGTTTAAACCATCAAAATAATTATGTAGAACGTTCAAACTGATTGTTGAGAATGCCAAAATTTTTTGCGACATTGCTCATTATGCTCGAGAGTCCTATATAATTATTTTAACAGGCCAACAAAATTATTTTCAGATCTGTATTTAGTTAAATTTTTAGATACATCAGCAAAATCGTTCTTTCCGTGTGGTAATGGATTTTGCGCGCGTGTATGTATTTCTTAGAAATTTGCAAATATGATTGTACTTTCAAATCAAAGATGCTTTTAAAATAATCTAGCTATAAGTACAAATGTAATCAATATTCTTAATATACATTAATATTCTCAATAATAAAATGCGACCACGTTTGAATGTAATTTGATCATTTTTATACATTTGTTAAAATATCTGTCAAATGCGACTCAAGTTAGAGAGGCAAATAACATTATTGTATATTATGCATCAAGTATTTAATCTTATGTATTCTCTCTCACGATTGCGTACCGCCTCGATTTACTCCGAAAACGCATAATCGCATAAGTGACGGATCAACTCCGCTCCGCTGCATCGCCCGCAATTTCGAGAAGTTTGACTGCAATAAATCGAATCAAGCATCTCTCGACTGCGTGCGTATCGTAAACTCACGCATTTCACCCGGTTCCCGGACAAACTCGCAGAACGTTCAGCATCCGAGGGATGCTGGGATCGCGGGATGCGCGCGATCCGTCTAGTAACTTACGGCCGGAGAAAACAGTGGAATTCGGCGGAAGGAGGCACGTTTCCGGATCGTTTTCGTAGGCGGCCACCTGCGTATGGACGGATAGTTATGCGGGATATCGCTGCGAGGTTCGCGGCATTCTCCTACGCCGCGAACCAAAACACGTTAACTCCCTCACGCCCCCTTAAGCCTGGCTCCGACCACCAGACCGATGCATTGCGGACGCAACGCGGTGCAACGCGGCGCGGCGCAGCGCGGCCGAAAGACGCGCGCGGCCATTAATTGGATTCCCGGCTGGGCAATTCCCGGTACGCCGCACACCACCGCGAATTCCCGCACCAACCCTTTCTCCGATCGAACACGCGCCAGCCGGTCGGCCACTCAATTAAACCGACGCGGCGATTCCGTCGCGATATAGACGCGCGGATATCGATCTGTAAGCACGACTTTTATTTCCCATGCCGTCGCGAATAAATAAGTAAATGCGGTAATGCTATTAAAATACATTATCAAAGTTACATCAGCAAGTAGTTATGCATTTAACTATTTACACAGAATTCAGAAGAAATATTTTTCTTCTGAAAATGGATACTAATTGCAAATGAAAAGCATAATATTTTCACAAATATGAACGCTAAATAAAATGTGATGAGTCTATATGTAAGAGAATGAGTATTATTTAACACTTATCCTTTTATAAAGTTGTCAAAAAGAACGTAACGTGGTTTCTCTTTGCGCTGTTAGAATTGAAATCAGGAATCTGGGTATGTTACCCTTGTCACCTTTTTGCGCGACATGCGACCACCACAAGTTTTGTATTTCATCGACTTTCGCTGTTACGACGGGGATAATAAAAGCCGACCAGGCCGAATCAATCGCATTCCATTCGTCGTCGGCCGTGGAATTTTTCCTCACAAAGGCGAATCGCGGGGACCATTCGAAGACCAGCGGCGTTGGTGATCGCGGTAAATCAGTTCCGACGCGAAATCGACGGTAAGTCGCAATTCCACGGACGCTCGCCGTTCTTTTGCTTTTTCTCCTTCTTTCTCTCACACAGTGCCTCTGTCTTTCTCTCTTGCTCCTTCGTCACTCTTTCCATCTTTCTTTTTCGTGTCTCCATTTCCCGATGTTTACGCGACACTCGTTCGACCGCGAAAGAGCTGAAATTCCATCGACCGAGTCGCTTTATGGGCGCTCCCAGGGTGGATCAAAGTTTCATCTTGAAAGAGTCCTATGTACTTACGCTTAAATGTTTTTCTCAGCAACAAAAGGTACTCCCGGTAAAGGGAAAGAGAAGGAATGGAAGAAGGCGGTGGAAATATATCGAGATATCCACGAATAACGAAAGTTACGATGCAGAACGATAAATCGACCGGAGCAAGCGAGACTTTCCAGAGATAGGATGGCCAAAGATAAAAATTGAATCGGCTCTGAAGCTTTTACGTTGGACTTAACCCTTTATTTGTGGTCTTCGACAAAAAAAAATCGTTAGCTTTTACGTGACAAATACCGTTTTAAAATCGATAAAAACGTTTCCTCTTCGCAGCGTGCTCCAACAATTTCTCATTAATTAAATATCGATTTTAAGAACAATTTCTATGAAAAATTTTATTTTACAAGACAAGTCCCTTCCATTTCTTATATTAATATATAAATATATATATATATATTCTTTTGTTAATTTTTTAAATCGTCTCTAATTGAAGAACCTATTAATGCATCAGCATTTTTATTAAGTCGATTTGAAATTACTTAAAAAATATAGGAGAAACGCAGTGAATTCTCTATAATATCTATATAATATCAGGAATTACAAAATTATATGTAATAATGAAAAGAACGATTTTGCTAAAGTATTTAAAAATTTTGCTAGATTTTGCTAGATATGGAAAATAATTTTATTTAGACCATCAAAATAGATCATCAATAATTATGTAGATTGCAATAAAAACCACTTTGTGCAGCATTGTCACCACATTTAAGCATTAATTATAAATATTATTCTACATAATTATTTTAATGGTCCAACAAAATTATTTTCAGATCGAGTTAAATTTTTAGATACTTCTGCAAAACCGTACTTTCCATGTACATGTATGCAATATTCATAACTAAGCTATAAAATAGAAAAGATGTGCCAATCCAAATACTACCGAATTCGATGATTAAACAAAATCCGATATTTTACGATGTAATGCAACCGTTGGCAAAATACCTTCTTTTATTAAAATAATGTATTAAAATAATGTATTAAAATAATGTATTAAAATAATATATTAAAATAATGTAGTAAAATTCAAAATTTTAATATTTAATAAGTACATTCATTATAATTTCAAAATAATATTATTATTTTTATTAATAATTATTTTAAAAAACCCTGTATAAAATCTTATACGATTTTTATTAACGTGGAGGAAAAAAACTGTAGCCAGCTAAATCAGATAAAATTCACGCTGAAAGATAGCGTACATTGTGTATCTAAAAAAATCAAGATTGAAATAAGCAGAATGTCGAAATTAATAACTACTACCACACGTAGATCGCATAAAAAATTAGTAACTCCGCAACGAGCACGCTATGTAGAACGGATATTACTCGTTATGCTTCATGCATCTTCCTTCATTTCTTATTCACTCCTCAGCATCCCCGGAGATGAGACGACGGGGGTGGGAAGACTCAATTTTCTGCGAATGGAGTTTTGAACCTCAGCCAACGGCAGACGACAGATGTAATTATAACGGCGTAGAAAAGTGTCTCTAATTGCCGAATTTGGAGAGATGTTAATGCTAATACCCAGAAAGGTATTTAACGATGAACCCCCAATGGTGCACGCTCCCGGCGGTGTAATTGCATTCAAATGGTTGAAATCCACATGCGATTCCGAGCTCGACGTTCGCCCGCATGATTCGCGCATTCTTTCTTTGCGCGCAGCAACGAGCTTACACATATTTTTTATATAACAAATATATTATCTTCAAATTTCAAAATATACGAAAAGACATATATATATATACATATATATATAAAGAATCGTGTGCAATGTATGTTCAGAGATCTCTGATTTTGAAAATCAACGTAACTTTATACCGCAACGATACCGAAACATGTCGCTTTTCAGACAACTAGACATAAGGATATGCAAGTTTTGCCACTCCGCTCGAGAGTACGTCTACGATTCTGCTCGTCAAAAGTTTGTCTCAAAGGAAATATATCGCGAACGTCACTCGCGGACACGCGCGTCTCTCCTAGAGTTCCCTCGGTAAAAGCAGCTTTTTCCGGGCGAGCTAGTTCACGAACATGCCCCCCCCCCCCCTCTCTCTCTCTATCTCTCTCTCTCTCCCTCTCTCTCTCTCTCTGTCTCTCTCTCTCTGTGTGTATCTCGTTCGAGAGTTTCCGTCTTAAACGTCTTATTAAACCTCGCAATTTCCCGCATCAAGCTGCCGCAGCGGGGCCTTTGCATCAGTTACTTCTCTGATGGAACCTTGATATTCTTGCTAATAACGTCACTGATTTTGCTTCACTTTACCATGAAGAAATTCCCGCTTCAAAAGAACATTCGTTTACATCACATATTCTTTAAACGAGACGATGACACATACATATTTTAAAGTAGTTTATCGTGTATATACTATCGGGAATGTCGTGTAGCTCCGTGTGAGAGCGTCGGACTCGTAAATAACGGATCGCGAGTTCGAATCGACGAATCTCGCATATACGGATTTTAATCCCTGTATATTATAAGCCTTTTTTTAAGAGTAAGTGATTGGTTAAGGTGAATAACTGAATAGTGTTTCAAGTGTCTTTGCTGCTAAATAATCAGGTTATCTTCTTCTTCTTCTTATTTGGATGGATCGTTCCATCCAAATAAAAAGAACGATCCATCCAAAGAGAAAAAGAAGAAGATAACCTGATTATATTGCAGTAAATACATTTGAAACACTATTCAGTTATTCACTTTAATCAATCACTTCTTATGTCGATGCCTACTGTTTAATTACCAATATTATAAACAAACTGCTTATGAACATGACATTCAATAATTACTTATTTCTTATAAATGTTTATATTCAACGTATTAAAATTTGAAAACAACAAAATTCAAAAGTCAATGTACCCCGTGCTTTCAGAATATCGAATATCAAACCCCTATTGGCCAAGAGTCCAGTTGTAGTTCCAAATTAATATAGAGATTTTTAATAATAATATTTTATAGCTGTCATAATTTGCCATTCTTCATTTATCTTTATTCCTTCTTTTTTTACTTACGTTTATGTTCTTCTATCTTTTTCTTTTACTTACTTTATTATTATTATTATTATTATTATCTGCCCTGCATTATTTCTTGTATATTGTATATTATATAAATTAAAAAAAATAGCGATTTACATTGCAGTATACATAATTTATACTATGATATTTTGTTGTTTTATTACGTGCTGTTCGACAAAATATGAATATAATGAAAGTACTAACAGAGAATGTATAAAAGAGTAGAATATACGCTTCATTGCAATACAGTGCAGTTATAATAAAAAAACTTAGTATAAATTTCAATCTGATGACTAAAAATGAAAAAACAATATTCAAATTCACTAGAAACGGACAGAGAAACGGAAACACTTGCGTTATTAAGTGATGCGAAAGCTGAAGAAGATCAAGATAAATTCAGACATGGATATAAAGAAGAATATATCAAAAGAAGAGGCCGAGTATTTTCAGAACAAAACGGAGAGAGATACAGCGAACGTCTCGTAATGCCTCTATTAAAATGCAATTCCACATCTTACCCCCGCAACGTCAATCCCCTCCTCTCGATCGCGTTGTCGACTTGTTCGCTTTCTCCTCTGCGACCCTTCCCTTGTTTCTCCTTTTATTCATTAAATAACCGCACTGCCGCTTCCGGCCGACGTCGCGAAGTAACTTCTAAACGGCTCTTCCGAAAAATGCAAATGCGCATGCCGTTTACCCGCCCCCGCACGATACGCCATCGCCTGCGCCCCCGCCCACAGTAATTAAAAGGGCACGCGAAGACAACTTACGTACCGAAGAAGTTGATGCACTCTACTCGTCCCCCGCTCCTCGTCGCTAACGAGAACTCGCGCTGTTCTTCGCTTAAGTACGTTAATTCGTTATTTTAAGGGGGAGAAGAAAGGGGACGAACATTTTGTGTTGTTGCTCGCCGAACTTTCCGTCGAAAGATGCATCGGGAGACAATCATCGAGCAAAATCTAACGCATTTAACTATTTCCATCAAACTTTTGAATAATCGAATAACTACGTATATTATTAATTAAAGCATACATCAAGACTTAAAACGATCTATAATATTAACTAATTATTTAATGAAATATCGCTAAACATCACGTATTATTTGCGTTAAATATCGCGACGTCAATTAATTTATATAAATTTCCTGTTATGTGTAGATATTATATTCTTTAGTAAATAAAAAGTAAAATACAATATTCGAATAATTGATTATGTTTTCATTTTCTTTATGCAAGAAACGATCGAAGTCAAGAGTTACAGAGATACTTGAGATACCTCAACAATGATTAAATATCCACAAAGCTAGAAATAATTAATTTTACAAATAAATTATTTATAGAACAATAATTGCGCAAATCATAATACTGTAACGATCAAATATGTAATAAAAACATGTATGCAATATTTTTAATATAAAGAAATAAAAGGCATGTACATGTATAATAACCAATTTCTACGGAATCTCACGACTGCAAATATTCTACTCTATAAATAGACTTAAATCAACAAGTATGCGCTTTCATTTTCTCCATCGAGAAAATGGAAAACAAACCAATCGTATTAACCAATCAAGCGCGAACTGTCCCGATCCGCGCCCTTCATGGTCCGATTACAGGCTAAAGGGTCGTGCGAACTCGAGATAGGATGGAGAGACTACATGCTGTAATAACATGCTCTGCGCATACAACGGGGTCTTTACACGTATTTGGCATCGCGCCCTTTACGTCTATCTATATGTCAGGTTACATATCTGACCCTGTGCAGTCTATCCACTTTCCCCCTTCACTTTGCCCCGCCCATCTCCTTTTCACCCCTTAAGTCCTCGCAGAGAATTCGGTACCTGTATTCCATTACGCGGACTGATTATTCGCTATTGTCCACCTGTAAACAGAATATACCGACGATTGCCAATTTCTATCCACGTCCTCAGTGTTAGGCACTCGATCAGCCCGTTGGGTATGTGTACCTGCGCCAAATAGTAACTTATGTGTACGTGTCGATACGTCGCTTCGTATGTCTCGGTTCTTTCCGTCGATTCTCTGAACAAATGTTAATTTCAGATTTCATCGACGATGAAATGCAAGATCGAACGACATTTCAATACATCAAATATTTATATTTCAAATATTTATATCAGCTATTTCTCTGTTGACTACTATTGACTGTTTAAATATGACTGTTTATATATTGTCTGACTATTTATATATTACTGTTTTTAATTCAGTGTTTGAATCTTTAAATTTACGCAAAAAATACGGAAGATTGAAAAAATGTGCCATGATTAAAAATTAGAATTATATAATGACTTTTCATAGTACAAAATGATTAATATGCATGATATACCAAATGTACCGATAGCATTTCTTAAATCGTCATTCATTATTTTGTATCACTAGAGAATCGAACGGACACAGTAAATTTCGGAGTATCGAATAGTCGATGTTCGTCCGATTGTTCTGTTTACACATAGTATCGCTAATGAGTCAGGTACGACCGATGAACCGCGCGCGGAAGGGTGGAAGGTGGCGGAGGGCGGCAGAGGGTGGCGCAGTGGACGCGAGAGGTCCTTGAATCCCGGTCCCTCAAAGCTAATATAATTATGGAACGTAGTAGGACTCGGCGAGCAAACGGCTCACGGATACAATCAGGACAATCAGCATGATTGGCGGTCTCAAGTGTACACACGAGAAACTCTCTGGACACCAAAAGCTTAAGGCCGACGGTCGTGTCACATTGTCAACGACGTTGCTCGCTGAGAATCCTGTCGGACTCTCAGGATTCGTGCTAAGAAAAGCCAACATCCCCGCTTCTTTCATAGAGATCACGCGTTTCCTCGGAAAGTTACAGATGATCCAGATACGCGTCGTGAATGGGCACAAGATTAATCTTTTTTATTTATATATATAATGTGATATTATGCAACTGATACTTAACAGAAAATATTTTTTTCTCTTTTTAAAAATTTCTACGTTTTTCATGGTACAGTTCGTCGCATTCCTAAAATCTTCTCAACCTTTCCGATGTATTTACTTAAGAAATCGTTCCTCTTTCGAGATATTTAAAAGGAAGAGTGAGGAGAAAACTCTTGAGATAGCAGAGAGACCTGCGTGATTATAAAGCTTCTTCCTTTAATTAAACGAGATGAGTCGTCCCTAAGATATTTATCTAAGGCTGCGATCGAAACCTCGCGATCGTCTTGCTTATCGAAGACCATCGAGCAAGGACTATTGCGAATCTCAAATCTCATCGAGAGGCACGATATTCGCAAACACGCAAAGCCGGCTCGCCCCCGCGAGCTGTTGACACTAATGAGTGCCCGCAAGACCGACGAATTCGGGGTTTCGATTTCGATGATCGCCGACGGTCTTCAACGAAAGGATTGCCGTCACGAAATAGGAAATTCGATCTTGCGCCGGTCGGTCGAGCGGCATCAGGCGTCGTCAGGTCTTCTCAAAGGGATCCCGTAGATTCCCTCATCCGAAGAGAGAGGCAAATCCGAGCGTTGTTTACGCAGCATATTTGCGCCGCCGATCGATCGGCCCGCTTAATCGAAGGGTGCGCCTAATGGAATTCACCGTACAAGGGAATAATTTCCTCGGCCAGGGAATCCGCTCGCGATCGATGCCATTTGCCGCCGTTCGCGTTTCATTAACACCGGCAGAGAAGCTAAATTAGATAGAACCGTACATCTCGTCTCCTCGGAAAAACCCGTGGTTTCACCGTGACAGTTGCAATTACGGTCTGAAAGCCCGCTTCCGACAATCTAACGATACGATAGAACAGAAAACATTTGAGATAGAATCTATTTATCATTTTAAAAGTTATTTATACTTCTTCCTTCCTTTTCGCAGAAAAATAATAATTTCGAAAACTCCGGAGTCATCAAAAGCGCTATCGCCATGAAATGCAAACTGCGGATGAATAAACTCTCTCTGTGACGCATAAATATCGCGCGCTTATGTATTCCCGTGACGATCGTCCGCTCGATTCCCGTCCCATTTCGTTCGCGATGCGGTTTTGTGCCAGGGCGACGTGGCTATTCAATGTCCGACGAAAATGCGAGCTTCTCGAAAGCGGCTGCGTATTGCACACAAGCGTGCGCGAGGTCGAGGAAAAAGACGAGCAAGAAGAGGGCATTATTACCGAACGGACGAATGTCGGTCCACCACGGCGAAACGCTATAAATGCATAATGCAATGTAGGCCATGGCACGGTCGTGCACAAGATCGACCTTTATGTCTCGTCGTGATGGCTCTCGGAAACGATCCCGCTCTTCTTTCGCGTTGCATTGTGCGAAACTCATGCGAAATAACGTCGCCCTAGTCGCGTTGTCGTTTTGACTTATAAAAGATGATCAAAATAAATTATTTTATTATTCCTGTTCTTCTTACTCTCTTTTTTAAATTGTCTAAAAATAATATCAATGTTAATACATCCTTTACTATCATTTCATAGTTTATTATATTGTCGAATAATAGATAAGTTCTCTTTTTTTTTTAGTGAAAGGCGTGAATATTCATGTTGGAATTAGTTTGACCTGAAATGTTGATGGATCATTGAGCTGCTTCTAACTTCCCGCAAGATTGCAGCACTAGATAGACAAAAATAGTATGGTGCCTGACACTATTAGCTCTTTATCTTCTTCGTTTTTATATTATTAAAAAGAACTGTTATCGAATGTAATTATCTTTTATGTTGAAATGCTGTGACTAATAAAATACTTGTTAGTAGAATGTAGCTAAATAAAAATATTGAGAATATGACTCTACAACTTTCATAAATTACAATATGTGGAGATCAGATCATGCAGTGATTCAGAAGTCGAATTCAAAAGATGTCTACTTCGCAACAATAAAATGAGTTAATCTTTCTACGGAGAACGCAAAGAGATCGCGCGCTCGAAGATTTCCTCTCAACTTCGATACCCTTTGCCCAAGTATATCTATTTCCGCGCGTTATACTCGCGCTACGTGTGTCGCTGGCGAATTCCGAGTTCTTATTGCGAAACGTGGGCGGCACATACGTACACGTACAATCGGCGGTTGTCGGCCAACTGGTCTGGAAGCGCCGATAACCACGTACCATGTTCAATGCCCGAATCCGAAATGGTGACGGCCCTCGGCCGTGCAATTTCGTTCCGTCGAAGTAAGCTTCCGCGCGCGCCCGGGAATTCCTGTGGAAGCTTCGGAAATCAGAAGCTACTCCACCAGCGATCACGTACGCGGAATGTCCGGTCAATCGAAAATACACGGGCTGGCCGCGATTGACTGTCGCATAAATGAGACAAGCGAGACAAAAATTCAATGAAACTGCGATTTTTTTGGTCGACGACGATTTTGATTCGTGAACTGAAACTTTCGAAACGAAAAAGTGAGTAAAAATAAATATCGACAATTTGCAGCTTGAGTATTTACGCGTATCTTCTATATTTTCCTTTTGTCTAAAAGATAATTCAATAATTACATACAAAAAATTAAAAAAAATTATCTTTTAATTATTAATTGTAATTTCTCAACTGTAATATTAATGATGTTTTAATTAAATTTTAGTTATCTAGCTATATTCTACAAAAATTTAACTACTTATAATACTGTAAAATCGATATGAATAAGATTTGAATGATATAAAATTCAATGTATATATATATATATATATATACAAGATAAATTAAAAGATAATAACTAATGAATTATTTTTTCACCAAAATATATCAGGAAAGGAAAAAGTAACTAACAAATTTTTGCTTTTCCGAAATGAACTAAAAGATGATAACCGACAATTTACTGTTTTTTTGAAAGAAAAAAAAGCAGATTGTAACATTTTCATCCCTTTGTATTCTAATAATAAACCGCGCGACTTATATCATTTGATAAAACTTTTTATCTCGCCGCGAAAAGAAAACTTATATGCTGCAAGCGCTAAATTCCATTAAATCATTCCGTAAAATAAGTATCACAATAGTATTATTGCATCGTAACTGCGCTACATTCAACCGTAAATAAATGATGAAAGAGGGTACGCAGCATCAATCGGCGTTAATGGATTAACTTCCGGTGAACAATACCAACAATCTCCTTCGCGCTGCGAAGCGTTACACCTTCCGAACGTTCTCCCTGATCGATTTCGAGAGTCAGTAGGTAGTCAATCTGTCTGGTCGCAAGATCGTTGCGAAAGATCTCGGTCGGGCTCGGACTACCTCGAAGAAATGCAACGTCGCTTTGCATCGGCAAGGTCGGTCTTCAGACCGCAAAGAGCGTGCATAACATGGGTCCTCGCCATTGTCCCCGGTGTGAGGTAAGGGACGACTAAAGGGCGTAATCGCATTGAAAACTGGCGCTCCGTGTCGACCGACCGCGCGTTCGGTCACAAGTAGAACGGGATCGCGGTCTTCACGCTAAAATCGCGGAAAGGCGCGGGAATTCGCTGCGGCATGGATTTCCTCGAGGCCCGAATGGCCCCGAAACGTATTCGTCGCACCCCATAGATTTCGGTTCGGCAGAACCTCCAGCTGCGCACGTTTGCTTTTTTGTCGCCATTAAGTTTGAGAGATGGACAGGGTTACGGAAGTGTGGCATTTTTTGGATCGACTGCAGTTAAACGGAAGAAACGTGATGCCACAGTGATCTTAATACCGGGTGTCTCCGATATACTGACGACATTCTTATTGTCGAAACCTAAAGTAGTCTGAACTTGTTAAGTGAATTAAATATAATCTTTATTAATTAAAAAAGAATATTTGTTAATAAAAATTAAAAGGGATTTACAGGAAAGAATGGCATTCAATCAATGGGATTCTTTTTATAAATAAATCGTCAAATTGAAACGCAAGATAAGCAAAACGAATGCAGTTCTATCATGTTCTACATAGCTAAAAGAAAGAAATACGTCTGTTAGATCTTGTGTCTTAATCGATTTTTTTGCAGATGCGATGCAGATACGATGTGTATATAAAATAAGCGTTTATTCGCAGCTCGCACTCATCTTCCAAGTTTTCAGCTGATACATATATTTACTAACGCATATTTCAGACTTGCACGTTACGCATATACGTTAAAAATCCAAACAGCAACGCTCGCTTTATCGCGAACGATCAAAGCGGTAATTAATATTAAAACCGATGGCGCGGCGCGGCCTCGGTTTCGCGGAAAATGAAAATAGCTCGGATTTCAATTAAAATGTCCGCGCACAATGGACCCGCATAGCGGAAGAATAACACAGTTCTATCCATAATCCTTTGTTGTTGGCGTCGAAAGATAAAGAGCGGGTGCGTTTGCAGTACGAGAGCGAATTGTCGCTGCTTCCTAAGAGCGAAAAATGCCTCGAAAACCGGAAGACCTTGGGGTTCCAATTTTAATTAATACGACCGGGCAAACAGATTGTTCTCGCCTAAACCATTGTTATCCTTAGTGATGCGCATCAACCACGCCGAAACAATATAACCACTCTGTCGACGGATTTACTCAACGAACGTTCGTCTTCATTGCTGTAGTAACGGAAATACACAGAGAATAAAGCACTTGCAAGTATTAGCCAAGATGCCACGCGAATTATTCAGAATCGATAAAGTGGCTATTACGTAGAGAATAACTGTGCTAAATGTCATGGTTAATTTTGCGATATAGAAAAAGTTTCTGATATAAAATATACGATGCTATCAATTTTTAATTATGATATAATCGGTTGAAGTATCTATGCGAATCCTATGATTATTTGCTGAAAATATCAATAATTTTGCAGCTAATATTTCAGTATTTTGGCTGCTACTTTCAGATAATTATGCTTTAAATCCTATTTGACATTAACGTGAAAAAAATATTTTATTATTATTACAAGACCTTACTATTAGCATCCTAGATTTTAATTCTTCTCGATTCAACCGACACGTTATAAATCGTAGAAACATCCCGGACATTCATCGGCATGCCGCGCGCAAAATTACAGTCGCATTAACACACAAAGAAGATTATGCGCTCGCGGGCCGTCGCGCCGCCGTCATCCATTATTCATAAAACGAGCGAAATAAAAACCGGCGCGCACACCTCATCGCGCGCGACGATGACCCGCGTTTTTTTCAAATATAAACCACGGAGGAACGTCATTTCGGCGAGAGCGCGAGTCGAGAACCGAGATAAATCACAGCACCCGGTGCATCGCCGCGTCCGCCCAGCGCAGTCACCCAGGGCGCGATGTTGTAATATGCATGTACCAGCCAGTCTGAACCCGACCTGGACACTGCCGCCTCAACCTGAACTCGAGAGCCTAACGTATACAAACGCGACGCAGTCGGCGTGCGATGCAGTAGATGTATGTATATAAATGACCGTGTAGCAGCCACCTACCGTGCGAATTCTTGCAGGTGTTAGAACGACGAAAGGGCAGAACGGAGGGCGGAGGGATGGGGCAGGGGGAGAGAGAACTTCCGAAGGAGGTTTGTGCATCAGATACATCGTGACTCGCACATCGAGAAACGGCGGGAAACCGCGATGCTCGTTCGTTCGCGCGGCGGGCACGTTTGACTATGAATGCTGGTGTTACGTGAATCGCGCATTGTGGTCGGAGAAAGAGAAAGAGAGAGCGGACAAGTCCGGGCCACAATGGCATTCCCCGATCTTCTCGAGAACACGTGGCTGCGCCGAGACGTAAAAGGATATATTGCCGCGTGTACCGCCCGCGGTGACGCTGGACGCGGGCTTTTAACCCGAACAGATTGGAGAACGCGCGCGTATATCGCGCCGTATGAAAACCATACTAATTTTCGGATGCTACATTCGAACGCTGATCATTACGCTCGAAAAGGCCCGCGGGGGGGCCTCGCCATCTGATCGATTAAACATCTGTGAATGCGGACAAGTATAATTCGTTTTAGCGGGAGTTCGCGACGCACAAAAGTTCGATTTATAAGAAGAATATATTGTATCTTATCACTTATGTAACTAAAAATAAAGTTAAAAAATATACATGTATGTACAAATATGATATTTTTAACCCACTTTATCAACATACACGTCAAATTAATTTTATTTGTTGTGTATCAGATTCTATAAAAAAATATAGTCGATAGTTCAGATGGATTTTATGGATAAAGAGAAAAATTTGTACATTCCGTTTGACCAAGCATAATATACAATTCGTAACCGTCACGTAACATTGATATCTCACGCAACTTGAGAATCGAGTCGAGTTGTCCGACATCGGAAGACATATATGAAAGCCGCGCTAATTTCTCAATAATAGCCGCACTGACCCACGTAAATCCGCAGGAGGTCTACGATGATATCGGAACCCGTCGTAACCGTCTCTATCCAGGTATCGAAGCGAGGTTACGTCGTGTCATCCCGCTCAAATCCGTATTCGTAGAATCACAAATCCGATTTAAATTTGAAAGAACTAACCCTTTCGAAAACCTGTCCGAGCCCAAACGGTCGTTTAACCGATCATTCTCTCATCCAGCTATGTTCGAGCTACACAATGAATCGTTAATCCCACCTCCTTCATCATATGTTGGACTCGGGAATTAAATAACATCGTAGATGACTAAGAATTTATCTAGATAATAAACCGTGATTTATATAGTACTATGATAGCATGTCGCAAATGTTTCTGAGAAAAAAGTTAAGATACTGCAGCCACGAGAGAATAAAGCTGAAACAGAGCCACTTTATAATTTTCTTTTATGTTTTGATTCTCGTATACGCAATCACGAAATGTAAAATAATATTTGGTCGTAATCGAAGCTCGGAGAATAATAGAATGTTCAATAATAGTTTAATAACAGCAGATTCGAAAACAAAGAAATAAAGAACGGTAAACGCTTATCACTCGGATAATTATTTATATATATATATGTGTTAAGACATGACAGGTCATCTCATACGTGCGATGACGAGTGATTTTTCGCGTTATGTGTTCTTGTTATAATGCACAATTGCTCGTGAGACTTGGCAGAGTAAAGACGAATCTAAAGACGAAAGTGAATTGCTCACTTCTCCTCGACATCAAATAATTTATCACTATTTATCCTAATTTTCCACAATATTTCAAGAGCTATCCAAGCTTACATTTATTTATTACAAGAGGCTGATAACTCCCGGTAAACGCCGGAAAGCGATATCGATATTTATTGTCGTGTATATGCGAACACTGTTTGTCACCGGTAGCTCCGACTTCGCATAAGTCATTGGCGCGACACCGCCATCGACGGATTTATCATTCGAGTTATGCATCATTGTTCATGCAAAGCAGTCAAGGCGACGACATAATGCCGCGGTACTACGATATAATGAAGGGAATGTAGGCGCAGCCATTGTAATCCTATCATATATACGGTGTGCCACAAGAATCAACCAATTCTTTCATGAATCTAAAGACGACTATTTTTCTTCGATTGATCGACTCGTTTTCTTCATCATAATTTTTTCTAATCTTCAATTTTAAATATTTTAAAAATTAAACTAATTTTTATAACACTTTAACTAATTTTTAAAGCTCAATTGATTTGTCTAAGTCCTTGAATTTTCAGACAGTCGCAACTGAAATCGTCGTTCATTCTGATTTGGATTCTACTGTCTACAGGATAAATTTAAACCACCTTATATGTAATTTGACATACATATATATGTACGTGTGTCTACGGGATTGCCGAGCCTGTAATTTGATCTACAATCCGTCGGCTGTCTACCATTTGCTTTTGTAAAGCCAGTCGTGAATCAAACCGAGTCAGGTATATGGATAGTGATAGGTTGCGAGCGGAAACGGCTCTCTCATTTTTGAGCATGCCGATGGTGCAAAATAATATAACGACGATTTTGAGCTGACCGGATTGACCACTCGAAGAAAAATTGATTATCCGTTCGATTCAGTTTAAACTCCTCATCTGGAAAACACGATTCGCGCGTAGTATAAAAAGTAAACTATAGAGATTAATAAATAATTAATTATTTTATTGAGAACAATTAAACATTTTAGAAAAGATTCAAATCGTTTAAAATTTCAATGAATGGACAGTATAAAAATATGTCATTGTAATCACACACTTATTAAATCTTTTTAAATTCCATATCAAAATAAAGCAAAATTTTCATATATATATATCTCGCGAATTCCATTTGCAATCTATAAATTTTATTCCAATTGTACGAAGAATTTTACATTAAAGTGTATGTGAGTTCGAATTATCTTCGTACTCGACAAATCCTAGGGAGTATTCACAACATCCCATCGACTTAGTCGCATAGAGCGGCTTCTTTCGAAACAAAAATATACAAAACGTATCAGAGAGACGAGGGACGCGCTCGACGACAAATCTCTCGCGGAACAGGACGCGCTTGTGCGTGTTTGCTGATCCGGAGCACTCGAGCATGACCATGAAGAGAGGGACGCAGAAGCCGGTAGCGCGACAAAAGGTACGACAGCTTAAGCCGCTAGGCCCGGAGCCTCAGGAAGGAATCTATGTCTCCGGACACAAATAGTTGTGACAGATGCCGGGTTATGTAAACAGGCCTCGATGATACCGAGCATTGTGTCACCGCGATCCGGGGAGAAAGACACACTCGGTCGACCATTTAAGCGACTACAATGGTCGGGATTTGCGAAATAAGCGGGTACGTAAGCACGTCTTCTCGTCAGGCTGCCGTTTCGCGGTGTGTACCGAATGGTCTCCTTACGATTGTCGTATTATCTAAGCATGTCGATAATTTGATATTTTGTCAAATTTGTCGAAACGATAGAAAATAGAATTCTGAAATTTTTGACATAAACAAAGAACTTGATCGTTCGTGCCTTTAAAGATCGGTAATCCACAAAAAAATTTCCTGCAATTTTCAAGATTTTTTTAAAAATTGAATCTTAACATTTATTAGTTCCGTACTTCTTCGAGGTTAAATTAGAAAAATTTTTAGTCTTAATTTGAGATCTAATTGGACCAACAAGTTAATTTAATTTATATTTTATTCCATGAATACTCGAACACATAACGTAATTCTAATAGCTTTCGGATAGCAATGGTCCCATGTAATCTCTAAAGTTGTCTCAACTGTGTCTACCCTAAATATCTGTCCCGGCCCTGAGCTTCACTTTCGCCGTCGGGAGACACATTCATCTACGCATACTGGGACGTGCGTATATGCAGGCTTCAATCCTCTTCCATCTTTCGTCTCTTCCACCTGAACGATTTTAGAGTCACGACGCTCACGGGAGAATGAGCTTCGCGTGACAATCGCTATCGTCTCGCTCGATCTCTCCCGAATATTTTAACCGAAACCGTCTTCGCTGACTGTGGAGAATAGAACGAGGGATTTCGATTCTCTCACTTCGCCGAGATATCTTGGAATCTTGGTTCGGTTCACCAATGCGTACAGTCACTATTATAGAAGGTGTTTATTGTCATATCTATTCAGTACGAATTATCTTGTTATTTAACTGTTAATCACGATTTAATGTATTATAAAATAAAAAAAGCAATCGCTCGCATGGCGCTCAATAAATATCTAAAACAATAATCGATGATTTCTCATTCTTTTCCTCAATATTATTCCGTCTCATATTATTATAGTGATAATTAAAAACTCTATTTCACAATATCGACATTGCTAATGAATTTCCATTACGCTTAATATCGATTTTATACGCAGCACGAATAACCCGCGATGAATCATAAAAAATAATGTGAAATGCATTAACTTGAAAGAAAAGTTCTGCGCTTTTATCTCTCTCGAAATTGTCCGCAAAAATTAATTACGAACTCCAATCATTTTCTTTAAGCAAGAAAATTTCAGATATTTCAACATTCTTCGGTATAAAAATATGCGAAAACATAACATAGAATAAAGAATAGGCGAATGGTGCACACATTTTATCTGTTGCAATAGATAAAAGTGCGAGAGAACTGCGAGAAGTTACTGCGAATATCGGGGCAACATCGCTTCGCGAAATCCCGAGTACATCATTCGAAAGGTTCGCGAAACTCGGCGTGGCCGAGTAGATGTACATCATCGGCTTCCCTGGCTGGCACGTTGTCAATCGATAAAGCATTCCGATTTTTTCCCTCCGCGAGAAAAGATACGATACGCGTATCTCCAGCGATCGGCCGCACATGCAACGCTCAGCCGACTCGCACCTCTGCACGTAACTCCAGCAGTGAAACGCATAACTTCCGGTAAGTTTGCTCGTCGGACGTACGATTCGTGGCTCTGGTAAACATGAGTTATTCCGCTATCGAAGTGAGCCTGCATTAGCGTTTCCGCACAGCCCGCGTAAATATTCCTCTCTTGCATGCTACTTGCATTTTTCGATCTTTTTTCCCTTCCCTCTCTCTCAAGAGCGTCCGTTATTCACGCAGAAAACTCGCATTACCGATGAAAACCGGACGAAGTCGAGTACTCACTTGCGATTCATGCAAGAATGTTCATAAGAATTTATAACTCAAGGAAGGCTCAAAGAAGATTGAACAGCCATGAGATAATATATCCGTTCAGAGTGTATTTTATTAGTGTTCGACTAAAATCATCGCGATAAACGAAGTGCTGAGATATGAACTGGACTAGCAAAAACTCCATCAAATCGAAGACAACGCCGTATTTTCTGAAATTTTCCCGGGAAACACGCGGGAGATTTCCCGTCGTTCGCAAATGGAGAAGGGTGAGCCCTAACGAAACTCGAGACGCCGTTAATGGAAAGGCAAAGTATGTCCGTCGTGCTTCTCAGCGACTCAGTCGAAGCAAACTCAGACACGGTCGAAATTATCGCGATTCTCTTCCGGCTGATGTTTCTTTCCCCGCGCTTATTTGCGGTCGCGTATTTCATACAGTAATTTAAAACGATTACACGCCGTCCCCATATTTCCGCGACGAGGTATTGGACGATATCTAGACGCGAGAAAGACTCATCCGCCAATTTTGTACTTCACACGATAATTTCAACGTCTCTTCCTCTCCACTTCGTTGGTTAATGTATGAGAATAATGCGATATTCTTTTGAGTCGACGCGGAACATTAATTAACAAACTGCAACAGTTTTACTGAAGTATCTAAAGATTTAGCTAAAATCTAAAAATGTAGCTTTTCTAAATACAGAGATCTGAAAACAATTTTGTTGGAAACCATCAAAATAATTAAATAGAACGCTTTAGCAGTAATGATAGTGCTGTAAAAAATTTTTACATTCTAGCAACCATTTGAGCGTCCTACATAATTATTTTAATGGTCGAGTAAAATTATTTTCAGATCTGTGTATCTAGAAACGCTAAATTTTTAGATATTTCAGCAAAAGCGTTCTTTCCGTGCGCGTAGTCATAAATCGGTTTGCAATAAAATATCCATCCTTTCGTATTTATTAATTACTTCCGCCGGTTTCTTTACGATAATTTCTTTTTCTTTTATGCAAATCCTTAGAATTTCTTGTTTGCACATGCATGTTTGTTTCTCCAGTTTTTCTGGTAATATTTCCTGCCTATTACTCCCGGAGGAATGTCGGACGTATCGCAGCGCAAAAACGGTACTCTTGTATCCTCGCGGGTTACGTAAATATTAATATCAAAAAGATAACGCGCCCGCGCATAACTTATCACATCGAGTGATAAGCTGATCTAATGAAAGAGATACTATTATTTCCAAACGAAATTTCACACCTAAAAAAATTATAATGTCAGATCTCTTAATTAGTCGGTACTCAAAGACATTTTAATAAGAGATTTAATTATCTTGCTATTATTTCTTGTATGTTATATATCTAAAAATTAAATAAGAGTAAACTCACATTTTTCGAATATGTGACAAATAAATAATAACATCATTATTAGCATCACATGTTTCCTTCTATTTAAACGAGAAAGAAGCTTAAATTGTGTGTGCACTTCTAAACTAACGGGAATCGCAAATATCTTTTGTGATCACACACAGAAGAACTGGCGGATGATTCGAATGGCATTTCACAAGCGAAGGAAATATAAATCATCCTTTTGCGTCTTGGAAGTATATGGGCGACGACGTATCGATCAAAGCCGGAAAGTTCGCGCGACATCTTGAATATTACTACTAAATCTCGTAATGCAGACATTTTGAAATGGTTTCCAGACTGCCTGTTATACATGTCGTTTTCTACCGACGTCAAAAAGCGACCGATAGCGCCATAAAATATCGCACTTGTACCGTGTTATGGATCGTGGCAGGATATTTATGAATTGAGTGTTTCGTGTAATGAGATCGCGTTTGCTAATCCAATATCGTTGTTTCCGTACTATCCCTCTGCGTATTCGTATGGAAATTTTATATCCCGGAACATGTTCGCTTTACCTGCTTGACGTTCCAATTTGCATTCCAAATATGGCAATTAAAATAATACAAGAATTTAATAATCAATTGTGCATACAAAATATCAATTTCTTCGTATTGTCTGCAATAAGTAGCCAATAAAAATAGTTTATTTTCTGTTATTACGTAGATTACGTTAGTTTTCTAGTACAGAATAAAAAAATCCTCATTTTGTCAGTCCAGGTGTCCAAGATAATTTAATCCGTTCGTAATTCCTTTGACTTCCCTTCCGCGTTTCTTCTGACAGAGTTACGAGTTCGCGGTAACACGACACCCCCGACGCTACCAGAAAGATGTTCGTACAGCAAAGTATCCGTATGACTGTCGTCATACGTCGTCTTGCGTTGTGTGTTAGAAACCATTGAATTAGCAGAGACGTTGGAAACCGCCGTTGGAACGCTTCATTTTTTTCAACCAGACTGCGTCCTGTGGGACGCTTTCTGTTTCCTGGATAATTCGTTGCTCACATAGCGTGGTGGTTATCACGATGACAATGGCGACGACAACGACAATGACGACGACGACGACGAGAAGGAGGAGAAAATAATTCAATCCTACATGTCGTAGAGGATACGAGGGTCAAAAGGGTGGCCACCGTGCATCCCGTGACCAGTATCCCTCGGGATAAATCTTGCTAATTCAGTTGCGCACATCACAACGAAAAAGAAATTATTCATTTCATTTGCTATGATAATTTTAACGCAAACATTTTATGGTGTAGAAGAGAATCTAATAACTTGCCTTTATATATTTCAATTATTAATTAGTAATATAAAAAAATGTCTAGACTTTACTATCGTACAAATTTTGAATACTAGAATAATAAAGAATTTAGAAAAATGATTAAGTTGAAGAACATCCATTAAAATAATTGTAAGAAAAATTAAATTAGTTCATTTAAAAAAAATTAAATTTCCCCTTAAACTTTTTAAGAAAAATCTTGATAATAAGATACAAATCTCATAAGGAGTTGAAATATTAATAAAGAAAATTCTACGATTTTTTAATGCAATTTTCTCTACGAAATCAAAATATTCGAAACAAATATGTAAACAAAAATGCACAGATTCTCGCAAGTCCAAGGCACCGATGAAGACCTTAAAAACATAGCGTGATCGCGAGCCAAGAGCGTTCATGATGAGAGGAACTCATGAAACATGCGCACGTACTTCTTTTTCGTTCGTCGTGTACACGTTCGTGAATATACGCGGACTCTCCTCCTCGCTCCTTTCCGTCTCGCTCGCCTGGAAAGAACCCGAGCCCTTTAACGCCCGCGGCAAACCTTCCGTCGTCGTGTACCTACATAATTTATGAGGATCAAAAAACGCGAAAAAGTTAATCAGCCGACCACGCCATCGTCTGCCGTCGCCGTCCCTTCGTCTTCCAGCTTCCAGTCTCGTCTACACCTGCTCCACACCACGCTCGTTCCCCTTCCATCCCTTCCGCCACGTCGTCGTCCTTTGCGAGAGTTTGCCCTCAGCCCTTTCGCCCGGGTCTTCCCCGTTCCTTGGGAGCTTTGTCCCGGCTCTTCCCTGAAGTTCGCATTAATTTCTACCTCGTTTGTGGCGTCCACAACCTCTTCCGCGACGCCCCCTCTCCATCTCTTTCTCTTTTCGATTTTTTTCCCGCCGTCCATAGCGGCATCGTCCTGTTGCGACTTTATAATGTCCTAGCTAGAAAGGTTCGCATAAATCCAGACGTCGTCTCGCTTTCAGCTCCTCTTCCGACGCGGACGTTTTTTAATATGTTCTGTGTACTCATCGCAACGATCTCTATTTACGCTTCTCTTCGCGCCGCGATTTATACGCTTCTGTCGTTTATCGTCTATTAGCAAAAGTAGAAAAAATTCCAAGTTTTTATTTAGTCCCATTACTACATAATATCATGCTCTTTTGAGCATATTCAAAGAAAGTACGATTTGTAGTAATTTCATACAATATAAAAATATTATCTACAAAATAATAATAACAAAAAATATAAAATAAGATAATTTAAAATATACATCTAATATCCAGCGTATTTGTATTTTAGCTACTCGATATTTGACTTTACCTCCGCAATGTTCTCTTCATCAAGATTTACCTACCGTGCCAAGTTAAATTCCCTATTAGCGCCCGGAATTTCCCTCGTGTTCTTATTTATTGCTCAAGCGTCGCGGCGTAGCGTCTAATTAAAAAGATGGAGGAGGCGCAGATGGAGGGAACGATAAAGCGAGAAAGAGCAACCGACCTCCTGTCGAGAGATTAGAATTTACAGCATCCTAATCGGGACCTAACTCACGGGAGTCAATAAGCGGAATGATTTGCAGAAGTCAAAGAGGACCAATCTGAATTCTGAGATGCTTTTGCGTTTCATTCATCGTCATACTTGCGCTCCTTGATAGATTAAAAATTACTACTACGCAATAATTGTTGCAAAATCGAAATTCTAATAAAAATTAATATTAGTTATTACAATATGTCAACTTGTTTTGCTCAGTTTCCGCCTCGTATTCTGCCGAAAAAAATTTTATAGAGACTTTCACATGTTAAATATTGCTACTTGTGTAATTTTTCATATTCGGCGAAATAAAATCTAAAATTTCAAGAAAGCAATCGGCTGAAACGTTGCGTTTCTCGGCAAGAAATAACCATTCTACAGTAAGAGCATCGCTTTCTAGAGGGCAGTAGCTCCTGGTAGTAAAGCGCGGTACGTCGCGCGCGCGTTTTATTTCTTTTTCTGAGAAGAAATTTTCATGAAGAAACTTTTAGAATCACCGTGGGCATTCGTCTGCAAAATTGCTGTTGGTTTATTCGCAAATAAATCCGCGTTTACCAGGTGAGGCAGTCGCTTGGATAGATCGAATTGAGATTTTACCCGAGATTCGCCATCCACATTAGGAAACTTCCTCAAGACGTAGCCGCCGGCTATGACGCGACTACCGCAGTAGAACGAAGCGAAGAACAATTTGCATAGATGCTAATTATGCGAATGTCTACCTGCGGCAACCTAGAAATTACTTTGCGACAATGCACTGCGGTATCGACAATAACTCGCGGGATAACGAGTTTTCGCGAATTTTCATTTGTATTCTCAAAACGAGCTCGAAGAACTGCTACATAGATCTAAAATTGTCACTTTGGATAACACCATATACGTAAAATGTTGCATTAGCAGAGGTGGCTTTCTCACCATATACTGAATTACATAAATCTTAAAAAAATTATGCGATTGAAGAAGTTTCCAAAGAACTCGGACTTTCTTTACAAATATCTGATTTGATTCCGTTATGCGAACAGCTAAAGGATCAACCGCCATCGCGCGCCTATTACACTTCCATTACACTTTGAGAAAGAAGTAGAAACGACCCCCTATTTTTACGCCATAAGCCGTCCCTCTGGGCGGTAATCGGTAGGTAGAAATCGCATCTCCGAGGACATGCCGCTGTAGGGTAGAGGAAGAGAGGAGGACGCGAATGAGGAGAAAGAGCAGAGCCAATTACTTCCGCTCAGTTACACTCGGCGTAATCTCCGTTAAACTGTTTGTCGAATCATATTGAATTACCCGGCTCGGGGCGCCGGTCCTTTGTCCCGCGGCCCGAGGGATCCTACGTGAGATTAGATTAATTCGCCTGATTTTATTAGGACGTTTCCACAGCGGCGCAGTGCGGTACGGGGACTCTCCGTCTCTCCTCCTCTACCATCCCTTTCACATCCCGATGAGGCCCGCCCCGAAGGACGCGACGGAGCCAGGTGCGGTCGTTCTTTATCTTAAGGACTCGCAGCGACAGTGGTGTGCGGAGGCGACATCTCCTCCTCGGAAAATCTCATTTCCAACGCAGAGCGGCGTAGAGCAGTCCTCTGCCGCTTTTTACCCCTCCTCGAGAAATTAGTACCGCTTTACGGTTCCTTGCGCACACGCGGCCCACCCTCCCGGATCTCGCATTGAATTCCGCGGTATCCACGCAGGTAAACCAAAAAGGTAGACCTAGCCGGAAAGTCTCACCCAAGGGAACGGTCTCTTCATCCCGCGTTTATCCGACGACAATGCACAATGCATATCTGCCCCCTCCCCTTCTCTTCCCCCCCGTTTGTGCGCTGGTCGAAGTTGAAACCAACTTCAAAAAATTCGATCTGTGACGAATAATTTTTACGCTAATTTCGAGTCGCCAGATGTCATCGAGGGAAAGAGAACGAACGCAAAGAGGAGTGAAGAAATGGTTGCGGTCGTTTCTGATTGCAGAATGATCCGTTGGAAATTGAGAAAGTAGTATCAATCACGTTGAAAAACATGATTCTAGATTATGAAAATAAATGACGAAAATAAGTGTTCTATTCATAAATGTTAATAAACAAATAAATATATTCGAGTATAATCGGACAAAATTGTCATTAAAGATTAAATTATATATGAACTAATCGAGTAAATGTGTAGCATATGCGAGTACACTGCAAAATCACGACGGTTTTGACTCATTTTCTCACTTATCTTTTTTCAATTTTATTATTTATTTTTGTTATTGCCTCTAATTTTCCAGATCGAGATAGTGTTATTAGTTAATCGTGTAATCGATTGCGATTCGCTTGAATTATGGTAATGCTTGGAGCAGTAACTCGTTTCGGATGTAGGTTGTTCAAATAGAGACACACAGTTTGGCCAATGAGTAATTAAATAATAAGCTGAAGTTCGATATAGATTATAATATTACGTACACTATCGTGGATAGGCCGGAAACCAATTTCGTGTGTCCGCAGGATATTTATGTGCGTGTGTATATGTAACATACATTTCAACATATATTTCAACTATTTACATGGACATTCTGGAAATTAAATAAATTGCTAAAACTGACTGGCACTATACGACCGCAAAAAGCCCTTTCTGCATGCGATTGTAGTGCGATTGAACTATATTCTGGCCTTCGGATATATTTGCGATTTCAATTTCGGCAAGATAAAAGAGAAATTGTCAACGGGCTAAACGCGAAATAAATTTGTATTGTATTTTCATATACATGTATTCTCCCCCCTTTTCCTCCAGTTGACCAGCTTCACTTTATTTTATCGACCTATTTTGTCGAACAAACTCTGTTTCGCAAAGCCGAAATATTAAATTCTATCTTCTGTATAAAATTTATAACTGTTTATACGTCGTTGCACTGTCATAAATAAATCGAAACTCTGATAATGTCTCAATTAAATCTGAATTATTTGGTTATTGCGTGATTTCCCTCAAATAACATAATTACAATACACATGCTGTTGTATCATTAGTTTCGAAATTTTATTCTGTTACGCGATCACAAATTATAATTATAACGTTTAAAAACATACAAATTCAAAAGATTACATTTTTAGAAAATAAATTAATCAAGTTGGCAATTTATATTTTGATCTCCTTTTTTAATACATGTTGACGTGTCAAAATTAACTAGTAATAGGAGTTTTGATGGTCGAAATTTTGGTAGAAATTTTCACGCGAGATCTGTCTTTCTGGTCCTCAAAAAATTTTTGTATTGTTTGTCGAATACGAAAAACAAATCTTTGATATATTCGATTTATTTAGTGCAAATATCTGATGCAAGACGTATCCGTAAATGCTAGATTCCTTGACTTGAATCTGTACTAGAAAATTCAAACCTTTGTATATTAATTTTGAATGATGGTTTCGCGATAATTTGATAACGCGCGAAACGACAAATTACGTGAATTTTATATATATATTTTTTTAAATAACGTAACGTTTAAGAAATATTCAAACATTAGAACATCGTTTTTAAAACGTTGTTTGGATAATCGCAGAATCAACATTCGTTTTCACGAAAATGGTCATCAAATCGTCAAACATTACACAGCGGCCGTTTTTCGCTTTCTCTCGCTTTGAACAGCTAGCTAAAATGAAGCGTTTAAAGCGGATCGCGCAGACGGTCAATCACGGTGATTCCATCCCTTCGAGGGTGGATTCTGGAGTCGGATGCAACTCGTTCGCAGTTAAGGGAAGCTGCAGTCCGACGCTCGCAGATCTCTCGACCGCGTAACGAACAGGCGCCTCCTTCGGACGAAGCGCGCGATGATTCGCGAAATTTATTTGTCGAAAGTTTGCTCGTTAAAAGCGCGAGCGCCAACGTGCACGGACGCGCGCGATTGTTCCGGAGGTCTTACTTGTACACGGGCACGTTGGATAGTACTTTTCGCGCGCTGGCATGGTCTCATGATTTTTTTCTCCTCTTTTTCTCCCTCTCCACCATCGCCGGCTGCAATGAACGCTACGAACGTATCTGCCGGAAAGATAAGCGACGAGAAAAGTAGCGGGCAAAGGTTTCCACGATTCATGCTCTTTTCTTTTGCACCCTTTTAGCGCGAATGTCTCGCTGTTCGTTTCTACAGTCTTTTAATCCTTAATTAGACGGTGACTCATTGAAAGACATATCAAGTATCTCGCGTCTGATACATCGTAATTTATTTCTAATTTATTTGCGAATTGTGTAATAATTTTATAGTCCTTTAGAGATCAAATTATTATTAAATCTATTTTAATTCTATTTTTGCAAAATTTTATTTACATGATTGTTGAATACAGTGCAAAAATATATATATTAAATATAATAATTTTTATTTTTGTCACAAACAAATTCTTGAGAAATATATTTTTAGTTAAATATATAAACATTCCTTCATAAGAATAGATTATAAAATTTTTTTTAACAGGTAAAGCAAGAGACAATATTACTTGTCAGAATATTGAAATCGTAATAGATTTTATGTTCAATCAAGAGTTAAATGCTGTATTTTTAATTCTGCATTTTGAATTCTTTCGACTCTGTAAATATTATATATAAGTTAAAATTTAGTATATTTCTGTCTTAAATATTTTATTTTCCATTGCAATAAACTTATTAACGTGGCGCTATTCAAACCTTTATATAATAATTTTTGTAATAAAATGCACAGGGCTGAAAGAAGGAAATAATATAATGAATGATACACTGTAATTATCAATTTTAATTATGCAGCTCATGAAAAGAGGAGAAAAAGTTAAAATTTCTTTCGATCGTCTCAGAGTTTTTAATTTTTGCGAGATTAAACATACATAATTATTTCCGTCGCTTCTTTCTCTGCGACTCCGCATGTAATTAGCAAATGGAAACTAATTCACAGCGTTTCCTTGAAAGGGGGCTCTTCCTTCCTGTCGTTTGTTTCTATTTCTTTCCGCGCCGTTCTTGCATTTTTACTTATTTGTCCAAAGTATGATTTACTCAGGACTGTAATTAGTGAAATCTCTCTATGTAGCCCAGCCGAGATTAATACACCCATGTGAAACTTTTTCCTTTCTCATTCATGATGGAAATTAAGATGTGCAACAAATATCTAAAGATAAATGAGTTGAATTTTGATGGATGAAATATCAATATAATTGCATATAAAAATAAAACTTTCTATGATTTTATTATAATTATTGAACGTTTTCTATACAACGTAAAACTAAGTTTGTTTTCTTTATAAAGTTTTTATACAAAAAGATTAGTATAAAAATAATTAGACTTTAAGAATAAATGATCCGTTGCTTAACGGCATATAAGTAAGAGTTACAATGAGTACGAGTTCTGTCGTAATGTATCGTACATTCACATTATAACAAAGTTACGTGAAAAGTTACAGACATTAAAATCAATATATGGTTATGACAAAGACTATAAGATGTATTATATATCACAAAGATAGGATCATATACCGTGAAGATAGTTTCCAATTTGCTGCTGTATCATCAATTTACGGCTAATTTGCATTCCTATGGTACTATTTACTCCGTTTGCTTCCTTTGAAGCAAATATATAGTTTACAAGTTCGCAAGTGTGTATGTGCTAGAGAATAGCCAATAATTTTAAGTCTGACTAGATATATTACTATATTTCCCTGTACTTCTGCTTGCAAATTGTTTAGAATCGAACAGTAAAACGGAGTTCTTCACCGATAACATTTAATTTCCAAGAGAAAAAGATTTCCAATTAACATAATTAATTCCTGTCAATAATTCCGTATTTATTATTTTAATTGTCAATAACTCTTCTCATTTATTATTTATATAATTAAAACTTTAATTAATTATAAAATATAAGTTATGCAATATATAAAAACGAAACAAGATATCCAATCACAATTCTCCCGTTTATTGTAAATATTGTTGACTATTTGATATTGTTTGCATCATTTAATTCTTCTGTGTCAGATATGAACAGAATGGATTATATGACAAAAATAATATATCATACACTACAGTAATAAAGGGAAATCTCGTTTATACATTATCAAACGTATTGTGAGTATCGATGATTGCCAATTTGCATTATAATATAATATTATTTATTTATCCTCTTCACGCGCGTTTCTTTTGAGAAGAAAGCGAATAAAGTACGAACAGTTAAAAGGTGGTGATCTAAGGGTAAAAAGGGGAGAAACGAAAGAGAGAGAGTGAATGGATAGTTGTCTTGTCTGATAATATTATCGTTCGCTCTACTTTATTGAAAATCATTTCTGTTTTACGATATCGAGACTAATGGCCGACTATAGAGATCGAAGAAATTTCCGATTCTGAGGGCTGAAGTACATCGTTCTTTTACGAAAATTATTCTCATTTAGAAAAGCCAAGCACTTTTTAATATTTTTAGCATCCCTTCTTATCCCTTCATTGCTCGTTTCCTTTTTTTCTATTATATCGAATATTGAATATTGCTATTGTTTCGTATTGCTTCATATTGCGTATTTATCAATGGAATAAAAGTATCAGTAGAAAGAAATTGTAGAAACTCGACTTTTCACGCGAAATTGTACAAAACTTCTTGTAATGCGTACAACTGGCGATTATAAATGATTCAATGCAGCTTCATTTATCTACTTGTTAATAATTAATTTTAATAATTAATTGTCTATCTACCTGTTAATAATTAATTTTATCTACTTTACTCCATTAATGGATTTATGACATTTTAAAGTGCTTTAATCGGATTATGAATAATCCAAGTTCAATAAAGCTCTAACTCTCCATTTCACCAATAAATACATCGACACGCATATGTAGCACATCAATAGGCATCTTTTAACTCCCATCGCCGTATTACATAAAGTTAATCGCAAGACGGGTTGTAGAGACATTCGCGTGAATAAAGCACGAGAGCAGTAACGAGCTTAGCGCCGCGAAGTGATTTCATGGCTTGGAACGATGCCGGGTGCCCATCTACGCGTATACCTGCAGTTAAATCCACCTGCCGTGTGCATCCCTTGGCCAACGGGAGTTGAAGGGCGGGGGTTGCAACATGCCTCTTCTGGGCCGTAACAACGGTCACCGGGGCGGCCGTCATGACGCACGTAACGCACGTAACGCAGCACCGACGCGGGACGACGCGACGATGTAACGCGGAAAGCTGGACGGTCGTAGCTGAATGCTAACGCCCGCATTAATACAAACTAGACAGCGGGATGTAATTAGTGGCACAGCCTGGTCGCGTCGAGTTGTTCTAATGCGCTTGCCACTATCCGCGGACGGACGACGCGCTCCGTTCCCTTTCGTGAATAAGAACTGCGCAGTTGTGAAAAACATGATGTTTTGGAATTTCTTTAGAATAAAATTATGGAGAGAGAGAAAGAGAGAGAGAGAGGCAGAAATCTTGATTTATTTATAGCTTTTTTAATTTTTCGAAAATTTTGATCTATTGTTAATATATGCGCATGTATAGCGAGATTATAATAATCCGTTATACATTCGTCGAATATCTATAGTTCTGACAGAGAGATATTTTCTGTAATAATTCAATCTTACGATTGAAGTGAGTATTCCATAATTGACTTTTATAGAAGTTTATTGCAGTAATATATTTTCACAATAGATTATACCAGTAATTACATATATAAATATGTATAAATTTGCATGCTGCAACAGGTACTTTTTGTCATTTTTTGCTTGATTTTTAATATTTATTTTATTTGTCAGAAAAAAGCAGTATTCTAAAATTGGATAAAAATAATTATCACAAAAATAATCATGAGAAAGAATCTTTGTGTGTATATATGTCATGGAATTTAAATAAATCTTTTTAATAATATTTATCAAAGATTATTACCACGAGCATTTCAGTAATGCCGACTTATTCTGTGACTATCCAAAACTTATTCAACTTAAGTTTCTCGCGTTCTACGAACCGGAAATTTTATTTATTTTTGTGGCAAATTTTTGTGGGCCGCGCGGAATCTACAATGACGGAATAAACGCGACACGAAGTCGCGGATGATGGATGTAAAGCGGAAGTTACCGTGATACAAACCGGAACGGGACAAAAAGTTTTGATTGGGACACAACGACGAATCGGGTCAGTCAGGAGAAATACGTATTTTACAACCGGACTTCTGTCGACGACAAGTCGGCGGGAGAATCCGCGCCCGCGATTTCTCCGTAAAAACTTCGCCGGTGAAGAAATGCCGTCGTCGAGTTACATTTTTCGCGGCGACCTTTCGACGTCGTTTCGACGGGATGCCGCAAATTTTTTCAAAAGAGAAAGACGACGTCACGTTTTATGGTTTTGATTTCTCTTGTGCAATCTTTCCTTCTCGTCAATCTTTACGAATATTATTTGAGGAACGCGGAGTTGAAATTTTCTTTGTTTTCCTCTGAATTTGACAATCGGAACCGATCGCTTGCGATCGTTACACTTTATTTTTACTATTAAGATAACTCTGGAAATTTGCACAAGGATATAATCCGATCTAGGTTTATAACCAAAATATAACCAAAAATAAAAATTTCAGATAATTCAAATAATTTAAAATATAAATCTACATAACATATTATTTATCTAAATAATTCTTAAATATTGTACAAGGTTTAATTTTATGTTTGATATCAAGTCAACAATTATTTATAACAATTATGTAACAATTATTTGTCGAAATAATTAATTTGTTCTACGAAAGCTTTGTTTGTCGTATTGAATATGTTATTAAAATTCATCTAATTGGTTACTCTTGGCATGATACATGTATCATTAAAAAACATAAAGACATAATGTCGGCAATGAGTTGTAGGCAGACCAGCATTCAGCCTGATATCCGCTAATGAGCGACGTTACCACCTCATTTGAGCAATTCGCAGGTGTCTCCACCGCGAAAGATTCGCAGAAGGCAATCACATTTGACAATCATGCTACAGTCTTGTTCAAAACATTTCTTCTTAAGTCACAAGCATAACTTAATCTTTAATTAAATGTTTTAGTTTTAAACGGTTTAAAATTTATAAATATTAATTATTTCGTATTATGTTAACAAGATATTATTGTCTATGTGTCTATATGTCTATATGTTTAATAATCAATAAAAACATTTTGCTAGATTATTAACTGGAATCATAAAACACGTTTGAGAGAACTATTTTGATATTGATATAAATTTTTAAAAAATTAATATTTTTTAAAATTAATATATGCGTGAAAAAAATGCAAATTTTTTTTTTATTATCAGTGATATAAAAATGTAGATTAAAGACCAAAAGATTTATGCTATTATTAATCAAAAAATTTTATAAAATAATATTCTTTTAAAACTTTAGATTTTTGAGAGATTTTGTTATAGATATAACACTCAAGTTTTTAGACTTTTAATCTTCTGATCTTCGAATCTTTTGAGTCTATCTCGAATCCATAAAGTTCATGAGTAAGTTTCTATACCATTTGTCTTAACGTAAGAAATAAGATCGGGACAGGGATATACGCTAAAGACAAACGTAAGAAGGGGGAAGAAAGCGTCGAGTTGACTGTACGGTTCGCAAAGCAAACAAAACTGAGAGAAACGATCTCAACGTTCGATACCTCCGAGCCACGAGAGAAAAACGTCGTCGAACAAGTCACGTAGAAACACGTCCGTCCGAAGTCGTTCTAATGATCTCGGATGTCGAAGACTTGAGCGTTATGGTCGTTAATCCTCTCTAACTTAAGCTAACTTGCCCCAAGATTACATACGTTTCAAATATTTGATATTCGTCATAATCTGATAGTCACTAATACATCCGAGATAAAAATATTGTAAAATATTCTTAAAATATTCGGAAAAATTTGATATCTCGTTTAATGTGTTAATAATATATAATAATATAATGTATTATAATACATGTATTATAATATATAATTGAATAAATTGAATAAATTAAATAAATTGAAAAAAAACGGAAATATTGCATTACGAACATTGGATATTACGTCAATAAATTTTGCGCAAAATGAGACTTGTTTGCAAGAAAAATCTCAAGATGATGGTCATTCGGTTAAAAATCACATCAAAGGTATTCTTGCATTAAAGGATTTTCATAACTTTCAAACTTTGATTACGATCGATTTCAACAGGATATTCGTAATTATCGGACGTAAATATAAATTGGTTGTAATTTAGTTTGCAATACGAACAACGCGCCAGAGCGTGCCATTGTGATATTATGTGCGCGTAAATTATAATAGACGTAATTAGCGTAATAGAAATTCCGTTATTATGCTATTCGTTGATGTATGACCAATTCGTTGTCTGGAAAATTGTATGCTTTCCGTCGCTTCATTTAAATAATAAAAATGATACGCAAGCCCTCTCTACATGAATATGTGATCGAAGTGTCCCTGAAAAGTTAAGTCTATAATTTGGAAGATCATCAATTTAAGAAATTGAAAAGTTTAAGATTTACTATGTTCAATAAGAAATATGCAATCAGCAGTAGATATAGTAGCACAGAGCTAAAGATATTTACAAAAGTCATTTGCGCGATTGTTACTTTCTGCTTCGTTGGCAAGTCGCGAGAGCGATTGTTACGGCAGTTCGATTGTCCAGTATCGGTAAACGTTGACGAAACGAAGAAACCGTCTTTCCAAATGACCGATGCAATCGACCTTGCAAATGGCAACGATGGCCATCCAATCTAGACCGACACTCTTGTGAGACCTCCAAAGTGGATGAATACGAGGTCGGAAGGACGTCGCTCGGACGTAGCTTTTCGACGGCATTCTGATCAGCTCTCGATTGTTTCGAGTGAACTCTAGCTACTTTCTTCGAGTGCTCATTCGATCGAAAATACAGAAGGATTCTCTCTCTATATATTCATTCCCATTGATCGGTTTATAAATTTTGATCATGATAGAAATGAGCATCGCTAATATCGATTTAGGTGCTTCAATCATGAATTTAAATTAAAATATAATATTTTTCGATTAAAATTAAATTAAACACACTTAAGTTTTTTCAAAAATGTAATTTTGAATGATTCTGAAAATTTTTTTATTACGTGTACAAATAATTCAATATTGAAAGTATTTTGGAGTTATTCGAGTTAATGTACTTTGAGATAATTAGATATTACAATTACAATTATAATAACAATTAATATTAGATAATCCGTTCGGGAATCAATTTGTAATAATCTGTTGATACTTAGCATTAATTTGATAATCGGTATTTACCAAAATCCGAAGAAATAACCGCAGTTGTTTCATTTTTAAATTCACTTTTCTTGTCTCAACATAATTTCATTTATCTAAAATATTAGAACGAGGTATCTACTCATATCTCTGCTATTGTTTAACAAGCAGACCGTGTAGAGCACGTTTCGCAGTAAGGTGGGGCACGATCCTAATTAAGAGGAATGCCGGCATTACGTTCTGTTCTTACTCGCGGTCGCAGTTGTTCGCCTGAAGAACGATGGGCATTATCTTTAATGAGAAATTGCATTCAAGCCGGCTGTATCACGAAGAATCTCTGGTGAGTGTACCCAGTAGTAACAATTCTCTTGACATTACGTACCGCGCGACATCGTGTCAAGAAAATTGTTTTCCCAATAATAGCGCGGTAATTTAATATTATAAATTTTAATAATTATCCTTTGAACAATTTTTAAATTATTGAATCGGATTTTAAAACAGAGAAGATATTTTTTAAATTAAATCTATTTTAATTTATTGAAACATCAATAAAAACAGCATTTTATTGGAATATTGAAATTAGAAATTTAGTAATATGAACATTTCAAGAATTCTAATAGAAGAAATTAACTATTAGCTTTATAACTGATTCAGTTCTAAGATAATATTGCTTGGTTAATATCTTTCTACAAAATGTATTTTAATTAAATTTACGATTCTGTGATATACCTAATGTAATTACATTATGAAATCAGAATAAGATTAAGTAGCAACAATAATTTTAATTATAATGTAATTTTGATTTGAAATTTGATTAGAAAGTTCAAGCTCGTCTTTTATATTTTAAACATATTATAGATAAATTTAACTTTTTGAAAAATATCTGTTACATTTAGAACAGCAAGTTAATTAATTAACCAATATAAAAAACTATTTATTTAACAATTTATCGTAAATAACGCGTTTCAATAATTAAAATTACACATGCAATCAAATGTGATTAACTAGAGTTACAGTTTCCATCTTTTCTTGGACAATGCTTTCTATTCAAAGTATTGGACTTTCTGATGGAAGAAAAGATCTCTGTAAAACAAATGTAGTCAAGGGTAACCTTGGCGGACGACGCATGCCAGATGCCATGTCACCCTGATTTAATAGCCGCCGATGAACGGACGCTAATAGCCAGCCTTCTTTTTCATCCGAATGAACACGGTCGCGCGTCTGGTGGGGTTAGCACCGGAAGAGAATCAATTACGAGCTTTTAGTCTCGTTAGCGAGGTGACACGCCGGCGCGTCGTTATTTCCTTTAAAGATAGAAAGGTTATTAATAAACGTCACGCGCAGATAGAGCCGTCGTCGTAACGAATGGCGCGAGCGGCATAAATTTCCCGCCTTGAAAATATCGTCCGAGTCGTTGTCGTCCTCGTCGTTGTCATCATGTTCGTCTTCGTCCAACGAAGCTGGAATGTTGGGAGTAAATTCGTTTTCCGTTCACGCGATCACTTTGTGCTAAGGAGATTAAACGCGAGACTTTTTAAAGTTCTCCATATATAATTCACATCATTTGTAGTACAGTAAGTAGTGTAATTCTTGTAAAACCGCAGATAATGTGTTCATGTATTTTATCTTTCGTGTGAGATCATCTATGATGATGAATATGAGCATGTATTTTCTTTTCTCAAGGTTTCCTTTTAGCAAAGCAGAGATATGTTTCTAACGAAATAAGTATTCGCATATGTAAAATAAGGCAGAATTCAGCAACTTTTAATTGTAGAAAAATCGCTTACAATTCCAGTTTAATTATTAATTTATTTATTAATATCTCGGTATTACAATGATATTGCAAGCGCATAAAGATTATAAAATTTTGAGAAGAGTGAAAAGCCATAATCCGGAAAAAGAACGGCACGGGATACAAGAATGGCACGTATAATCGCAAACTCAACGAATAAATAATTAAGTTAGTACGGATTATCCCGAATGCGACGAAAATATCGGAGGATTAATAACGTTCGCGGACACGAAGGATCACCGGCAGGAATTCACGAGAAAAAGAAGGCTCACCGTTAAAAGGAGACTGGCGGGTTGGGAGAGAGAGATAGGAATGAAACGACGAAGAAACGGCGAAGAGGAAGAGATGATCCCGCGTCTTCTGCAAGATGATGCACGAGCACGCGGGGATGACAGCCGCATCCGGTGCTAGCCGGGGCGGGCGCGCGTACACGGAGAAATGCATTTCCCGGGGTTTATTTAACTGTGCCACGTTATACACCAGATGATAGACCGCCATCAGTGTTTCTTGACTAATGCACCGTACCCCACTCCTTTCTCCAATGCGCAGGTTTTTTTAATCATTTTATCATGGCGGCCGTCCATCCCCCGGGATCGCGTCGTCCGGTTCTAAATAAGCGAGCTAAACGCTCAGCGGGAAAAGTACGAGCGCCATTCAATCACGTCGCGTCAACAAGGAAAATACGATACAATATATTTTACCGCTGTCGCTCGGGTAATTATTCACTCGTTTGATGTGATAGGAGAAAATACAACTGCGCGGTTTTTCGAGTTGTCATATTTATTTGTCGGAATTACTTGAAGTTTATGAGTCAAGGCTTTTGATCTGTTAATTTCGTGCCTAGACATTAAATTTTCAGCAAAATGTTCTTTCTCATAAATTTTTTTATGAAAATAATAACGTTTATATTTTATATATATTAATATATATATATATATATATATATATATATATATATGACGAAATATATATTTGGATGAAATCGAGGATACATATGAAAAGGACTAATGTTGATTTCAAGAAGTAAGAAAGTTTTGAGATTTTTCTAAAAGAGAGGTAATAAAATGAGACTGAGTTACAGTGCAGAATATAATTATGTAATAAAATTTTATGCGTGCTCGCGTCACGTCGTAAAAGAGAAGAATGAGAAAAACATTTATAATTAAATTCGGGACCAAATAAAGCCGAATATATAAGCAACAATATGATATAAGAAGATTAGTGCTAAAGAAAGATCGGATTTTTATGACTACCATCAAACAAGAACTGCGAATAAAAAATGAATAGGGGCGCAGATTTCATTCGAAATTCTCGCGAGGGCGAGCGAGCGCACCTCGGCCGTGAGGTAAAAATTTAAATTAAAAGATTTTATGCATGGAAACAGATATCAAGAGACACGTATCTCAGCGCTAAATAAATATTGAAATATAAATAATAAAATATAATAAATAAAAATAAGTAATATTTCCAATGAAATCTGCTCTTTTCACTTTCTGTTTTTTCTTTTTTGGTGAATTATAATACAATTATTTTTAAATCGATAAATTTTTTAAAGATGTTTCAATATTGATTATAGAAAGAGTTTCGTAAAATTTCGGATTTTGCTGTATTTCAGTGGGAATATTGTGGAGTTGCGTACTAGATCTCCAACGACCACCATCGAGATATTCTCAGCAATACATGCGGAAACCTCGTTCTCTTCGCAACAAGATTGTGGGTAACTATTACGCGGATCCTGAGACTGATTGTCAAGTCTTCCATGTTTGTGTCTTTGTGATTGGCGCTATTCAAGATTACAAGTGAGTGTTATGATAAGTAAAGATAAATTCTCAGTCTTTTATCACTAAAAAGCATTCGTGTGTTGCACATTAAAGAAAATGTATTTCAAATAAAATGTCAAAGATTAAGAAGTTTAGAGCCAATCGTTGAATTCGCATAAATTCATTTAATTATTTTTTACTTATACGCCCATTGTCGTTCCTTCTGCTCATTTTAATCCCTCATCGATAAATTCTTCGTAATTATTTTCTGCAATTTTTCCATCGTTGCTGCCTCCTTGCTTCTCCTCTCTATATGAGCGTTTCTTCTCTTTCTCAATCTTCTTTCGACAAACTTTTCATTCTTCTTGCATTTTTTTGTCAATCCTCGATCGTTGCATTTTTCTCTTAATCGCGATGCCTCGTCGAAAAGTTCCTCTTGATTCCTCTTCAACAACGCTTTTCTATGATTCTTCCTTCCATTATCGTTTTTTTTCACTGATTTTGATGCCTCGTCGATAAAATCTTCGTAAATATTTTCTGAAGTTTTTCCACATTTGATGTTGCTGTCACCCTGTTTTACCATTTATCTTTTCACCATTTTGTTTTCTCTCTTTCTTAATCTTCTTTTGACAAATTTCTCCTTTTTCTTGTTGCATTTTGTCGTTGATCTTGAATCGTTGCATTTTATTCCTAATCACGATGCCTCGTCAAAAATTCTTCTTTCAACAACGCTTTTCCATGATGTTTCTGTCCATTGTCGTTCTTTCTGCTGATTGTGATCTCTCGTCGATAAAGTCTTCGTAATTATTTTCTGCAATTTTTCCATCGTCGATGTTATTGTTTTGCTACTCCATTTATCGTTTCCATATGCCCGTTTCTTCTTTTTTCTTCCTCGATTCTCCTTTGATAATTTTTCTTTCTTCTTGTTTCATTTTTTCGTTGATCTTTATTCTTCTGTTGCATTGTCTTATGTCTACTATGCCTCATTAAGAAATTCCTCTTGATTCTTTTTATGTGTAAATGTAAAACCTCGAAGTGCCAAAAAATCCGTAGATATTATGCATAGGCTATATTCACGTTGAAGTCGTTATATAAAATGTCAGGACTTTTCTTTTTCCTCTTTGATATTTATTTTATCACTTTATTTTAACACGATACTAAGATCGTAATTTCGACTGATTAGACACAAGTGATTTTTATGATCAACGCAATATTAATCAAGGTGATTTCTCGCTTCTACTTAACAGTAAAATTACAAATAACAATCAGCGAAAAATAATCGCGATTACCGCTAGTGTCGTACATTTCAATTAATTTAATTAATTCATTGAATCAGTTTGCGAGAAAATCCAATGTACGAGTATACTATGATCGGACGAAATTCATTTGACAACTATCGCCCGTTCGTATTATTGACTATAATATGCGGTTTAATATCTACATATATGTATATCGGGCGCGCAATACTACGATCGCATGGATCATTTACTTGACAAAATTGTCGCCTATTCATATATCTATAATACGATTAATATCTTGATAGAGTTCGGTAACTAATATATTGAAAGAGTCCAATATTTTTTACATTAACATAACATTAACAATGTTAAAATGAAAAATGCATTGTTGTGTTTCTATGTTGTGTAAAATATACATTAAAAAAATGCTATGGAGAAGATCAGACAATGCTATTACTTAAACATTTATTACAGAAAGATGAATAAGTAAYTCTAATTTTTTAGGCTGTTTTGTTTTGATTGAATATAATTATAATAGAAATCTTGACTAAATCAACCTGTAGAGACTCTCCGTCACTCATCGATTATAATCGATAATCCTCTTTTTTTAAATGTTTTTTTTAAATGTTTGCTACTTTTTTTCTTTTTATTATTTTTTTCACAATTTACACAAACAATTTATTTTACGTTTAAATTAAAAAAACAATATAATATAATATAACAAAAAATATAATACAATACAATACAACATATAAAATATTAAATTATAAAATATATTACAATAAATTGTTTACATTTTAGATATCCACTTGTGACAAATGACAAATTGCGAAAAATCCGAAATGCATATAATATGACAAAATTCACAATTCTTATCTTTTTTTAATGTAGATAGTTCCATTTTTACTGAAAATAATTATAACCAAAATCTAAATTTTTYTAGACAAATTATGTAATAATTTATTATATTTTATTTATTTTTAATTACTTTTATTATAATATATATTTTCAAATATATATAATTTTAAATAAAGTTCAATTTAGTAAAAATGAGTCAATCTACAGAGGCCCTCCACCACCCCCACCGATTCGTAATTTTTTTCGGCGGTCCTCTTTTTTTAAATGCTGTTTTTTTAATGCTATTTCTTTTCTTTTAATCATTTTTTTGGATGTGCTTTTTTTCAATGCTATTTCTTTTCTTTTATCATTTTTTTGGACGTGCTTTTTTATATTTACATACATTTATTATTTTTTATGTAATGTAATTCTGATTTCAAAATATAAAATTATAAAATATAAAGTATATAACTGTATTTAAACACACACACACACACACACACACATATATATACAAAATATCCAATAAAATGTGATATGATTTTACAAAATATATATAAACTGTTTATATATCTTTACATACATTTTTTATACATTAGTTATAAGATTTCTCCTATAAGATATGCAAGATGCATATAATAACACAAAATTCATTTTTTACAAAATATATGATTATTATCAATATAATAGTAAATAATTCATCAAATGACAAAGATTTCGCTGCAGAGAGGAACGAATTCTGGATCTTCCGGATTACTCCCGAGAGCGGTCATTTCCGCAAAGAATCACTGACAGTCACCATTTTTCGAATTATTACATAATATTAATGCAAAATTGCATAATGTAATTTTCATACATTTTTGCAATGATTATGACAAATCAGTATTTATCATGTTAATTTCGCGCGAAAAAATATTCTCTCATTTTATTGAGACATATTCATCTCTTATAATTAAGATATATATCCGTTATTAAGATACATATCTCTTTTATTTAAAAAAAATACGGATATAATAATTGTGTTAGCAAAACGCGATTACAAACGAGTACATTTAAAAATAAAATGCATGCACTATCGTATTAAAACCTGATATATGTGTGAATACAAAAATTCACACATTTTTAATCAGATTTATGTAATTATTCAATAAAAAATCAAAATTATTTTACAACAATGCATGCATTTTATTATAAAACAATATAACCGATTTAAAAATTAATTCCCTGAACTGGCAGGATCTACAACATCCGAACATTTTTGGTTTCCTACAAGAAACCAAAAATTAAAGAATAAAATGTGCTCGTTCATAATCACATTATTTGTTAAATCAATAATAATTTTTTCATTCTTTTTATTTATTTTTCTTTTTTTTCTTTTTTATCTATTTTTCATTTTTATCTTTTTATTTTATCATTTATTTTTATCTCTTTTTATTTTTTTTATTTTGTAACAATAACTTTATTTATTACAATGATTATAACCGTATATTCACGATTCCTGTCTTTTTATTATAGTAAGACACAGGAAATAATAATACTAGTATTAATGAGAGAATATTATAGAAAAAATAAAATCTTTTTTCACGTCCTAATTAATTTTTTAACTATTTTAAACATTCTATAGGTGGGCGTCGCTAATTCGTGCCGAAACCATTGCTTTCGAGAATCCGTTTAACTCAAGAAAACCCGAGATTAATTCTGATTCTGCAACAGGAATCTTTCTCTCCTTACGTTTTTTGTTTAATAAATATTTTATTATAATATTTTTAATTATAAAGTTTTTATAGTGCAAACTTTTATATTAATAATTTTGCGTCTCTCAATATTAAAAATGAAAACTATTGAATTATAAGAAACTTAAAACGAATAATTAAATACGTGAATTTTGTCTTATAATACGCGTTTGCATAAAAATAAAGTTATAAAGTTATATTTTTTTATCCTATCCTATTTTTATCAGACTATCCCTTTTCTACCAGATATAGTTATCAGCGCTTACAGAGAATTTGAGTACACTTGGAATTCTTTCAATCATATATTCGATTTCATATAAAAGATTCCAGATAAAATTTAATCTGGTAAAAACGGGTTAGCCTGTAAAGGCCCTCCACCACCCCCGCCGATTTTAATCGGCGGTCCTCTTTTCTTTGTAAGTACCATCCTAATCTTTCATACAATTTAATATTATATTACAATAATTACAAAATATAYGTTATTTACAATATAATATGATACAAAATTATAAATGCTGTTCAAAATACAAGAAAAAGAATATTATTATTAGTAATAATAAAAAAATTTTAATAATACGAAGTTATATGAAACCGTCGAAAATACATATGATAACACGAATTTTACTATTATATAGTTACTAAAATATTAAAAAAAGAAGCAAATGAAATAAAATATTTTTAATAGTTAATTTGCGATTATATAAAATCTTAAGTTTTATCTAAGACGCGAGCAATATCGCGATTAAAAAAATTGTTAATAAATTTATGTTATGTTTCTCTAACATTCAAATGTTAGCAAATTCTATAAAATTTTCCATGAATATTCAAGATATTTTCCATAAATATTCAAGACACGAAAAAATAAACAAAACTTTAGGGTAAGTCAAATAACAAGCTAAATTGAGGTAAAAAGTTAGTGCCAACTAGTGGCAACAATGGCAATAAGTAAAGTCTAAAATGCTGCTCTTCTTTACTTATTGTCCAACTCATAATTAGAATATAAACATAAGTTATATAATTTATAAGCGTGTATAATTTTACAAAAAAATTGAGTTTTACTAAAGCTAAAAAAAAATTTTTAATTTGATTAATTTTTATATTTAATAATTGGAAAGGCAGATTGTAAATAATTGAATAAAATTTTAAATTTTAAATTTTATTCAATTTTCAACACTTTTTTCCAATCGTCCGATGAAATTATGATGTCCCAACATATTACATAGTTTATTATGTAGTTTAATTATATCCATTTTTTTTTAAATAAAATTTACGCGATCGCGAATTTTTATTTAAGTGTCATTTAATTTGTAAGTGTCATTTTAATTTTCAAAATATTAAATCATTATGTTTTATAGTTATTACTCATATTTTTTGTCAATTTTTCTACCTACCCGTATTTTTATTTATTCATGCCTATTCACATATTCCTACCTACCCRTATTCACCTACATTACCTACATTTTTACTGCATAAATATGCAATAAAACCACGAATGTAACCATCCTATCATGTGCTGATAAATCCAGGGAGATAGCCTAACCGCGATTATACAAAATAAATGGGCAATAATACAAAACATATTAAGAACTCGCAATTTTATTTGCGAGCTAGTTAATTAATTTTCAAATATATCACATGTAGCATATCACCCACCCTRTACATCCACCTTACGTACCTYTTATTTTGGTCCATAYACACCTTACCRTTGATATCTCCGCAGTTTCTTCTGACCAGRTTAAACCTACCTATTGCGTTGCTCCAAATCCATTCCGGCTGTATGCCAGCCAGAGAATAAGAAAGAGACAAACTCCTTCGTTGTCGGCTCATTAAGCACCGGCAGATGATTATAACATTACGGTCGAATACGAATCATTACAATCGTTAATAGAAAAAGAGCGCGTTAATTATAGACAAAAAGTGAAAAAAACGACCATGTTCGTTAATAAAATATTAATTAAATTTATTATTTTTTAGCAATGCCTCTAATTAATTTCTTTAAACAAGAAAGCGTTAGATAGTAAAAAAATATATATTAAAGAACGAAAAAAGTTTTATTTTAACCGCGTAATAATTAATCAAAATTGTCACGATTACATTTCGATCGCAAATATTTGAATTTATATATGATACAGAAACAACATGAAACGACAATATAAAAAACAATCAATAAATTGATAAATCAATGAATAAGCAAATAATTTCTAGTATAATCCGAATCGCGAACCGAACCATTATTTAATCTCAAATATCAAGTAATAGAAATAGTCAAAATGAATGACATAAGATTCAAAGGGGACAATAATTTCTAATATTTTTACATAATAAAATATCATAATCAATATAGTAACATCATCAAGTTTTTGCGTATGTGATATTTATCTTTATAAATTTTCATACGTATATTATACATGTACATATAAATTCATACATATTCGAATCGAACATGATATTACTTGTCAATGATAATGAGCCGATGATAGAAGAAGTTTTTCTTCTTCAAACCGTAACAAGCAAAATATATAGAATAAATGATGTGAGATCCAAAAGAAACTAACTTCGCGCATGATATTGCAATATTATAACTAATTAATTATCGTGTAATTGTAAGTAATATAGAAATAAGTATTTATAAGTTTATATATATCAGTATAAATATGATATTTCTTATTTAATCTCAAAATTACTTTTAATGTAATATTCTAATGTAATATATGATTACAAAATCAAATAATTTTACTGCACAATCAACTCTAAAATAATCTAAAACATTTTTCGACGAAATATTTATTAGATCTCACCTCATACTACTTGACTTTATTTAGTATAAAGTTAATTTGCCAATCAAAAAATAGGATGGATAGACTACAAAAGATTAGGGTAAAATCGATGCTTTGTTAAAATAAATATTAGTAATTAATAATCATTAGCATGTTTTCTATAAAATAAATAAAAATATATTATTAGTAATATTCCATATTTAGAGATTACATATTTTTTATTCTTTTTACTCAGCTTTTTATACACACACATACATATACATGCTTTATTTATTTATATTAACGATCTAAATATATAGCTTCCTTCCATCGATTAATATAATATTTAATCTTGGCTAAATATGGGGAAAGGAATAGAATAAATAGAATAGAATAAATAAAACACATCCTAACTAATTCATAATGTTTCCCTATCTACAAATATTTCTTTTTTAACAACCTAACATAAAATCTTTTTTTTTTTGTTATTTTGTTTGTGAAAAATGAACCTATAAAAAATTATTTTTAATAAAGAAATCTAAATAAAAATATATATCATATATATATATATATATATATATATAATCATTACTTTATCCGTCATAATATAATTTTACTTTCTGCTTTTTTGCGTCTCTAAAATATTTATTATGTTAAGGCAGAATTGATTTATATAACATAATTTCGTAAATTTAATCTGTTATATGTACTTTATGCGAACTCGCGAAATGAAATTCTGAAATTATTTCAATAAAATATTTAAAATATAAGTTTTAATATTTTTTAATTTTCCTTAATTTCAATTTTTTTTATTCTTTAATTATTCCTTAATTTTTTTAACAATGCATAATAATGATCTTGCGAACTCCGTGTGTGCGAAGTGTGTGAGCACAATCGCACAATATATCAATAAGTAGATAACACCAAGATTAAATATTTGCCGTAATCAATTTTAGTCCATCCATTTTAAGACAACGAATCTACGAGATGTAATATATTTGTTATGTATATTTATTACAATGTATACTTATTTACAAAAATTTATTGTCATTATTCGACATATATCAAGATACATTTGCTCTATTAATCGTACATTCGTTGCCTCAATAAAATAATTTCAGACTCACCGACTCGATGTGCAACGGGCGGAGTAATCTGCCACGAAGCTGCGAGGATACTGCAACACACAAACAAAAAACGATTCAAATTAAATAGCGCACAAAATGATCAATATTTCAAAAGATAATTGTTAAGTACAAATGAACTTTTTATATTCAATTAAATATTTACTAATATAATTATATCTATTTTTCAAAAAAATATTTGCAAAAATATGCTTTTTTAAAATTTTAAAGGATTTTTCTTTCTCTAATTACTAATTACCAATTAAATTATTGAAATAAAAAACGAATTAAAATAAATGGAAAAGAATTGTTAATATTACACAGGTAAGAAATATACTCACCCCAAGGTTGCTCCGCCGTTGCCGGATGCCTATCCCAGACCTCCTCCTCCTCTCAGAATTGGGTTGACAGGCCTCTTCCTCCTCCTCCTCCTCCCGCACAGGACAYTCGCGAAAAACACTCGCGGATAATATGCTACAATCGCGCGTGGACTAGTTATTTATGAAAGTCTTTCGCGCGATATTGCGGCACTCCACGTTTACAAAACCCATGATAGGATTCCTAGTTCAGTCGGTGGAATCAGCACCTCGAGTCGACGAGTTCGGAGCACACGGTAACCGCCGAACAAGGATTAAGACTCACGCGGAAGAAGTCGATCGATCGTATGGAGTTCGTCACTTCTGAGAATCACATTTAAAATTRACTCGACCATACRCCTAGCCAGTGATTCAGGTGAGACGCAGGGATGCTATATCACAAGCGATATCAACAAGGCAGGGTAGACGTGACAAGGAAAAAGAAGAGAAGGTTCTCATCYCCGGGTTGTTTAAACTGTCTATCTGCAATCTTTTATAGCCAATARAAACAATCACCAGAAACGAGATCCAACTCCTCGAAGGCACCCATTGCCAATGTCTAACAATTTAGACAATGGAAATGGGCTCCAGCTCCTCGTAACGAGCGAAATCGCTAACTAGGTTCTGATTAAATCAAATTAAACGTGATTCATTGTCTTGATGTTGGTTGACCAGAAAAACAGAATCCAAGTCGATCGATCGAATCCTTGCCGCTTAAGACCGAACCGTTTGCCGGACAGTCAGAGCGTGTCCTCAATCAGCCGACAGCAACAAGTTGCTGAACCGCGCGAACATGCACCATTGCGGGCGACATGACATTACGCGGCCGGCATCACCTCGTGCCCGGAGCACTTGGCATGAGAACATTGCAATGACCGTAGCCATCTAGCAACGTCTCAAAGAGAGCCCCATACTCAAGCCAACATCGGAGATGTGATCCCACCGCCTCACGAACTAGGATTCTCCATCGAATGGGAATCATAAAAAAAAGTCCATTAGTCCATTAGATACTAACTTTCGACACTCCCGAAGCAAACGCGCGACGCGACGAACCGGCTGCGGTTCGTTTTTTTAAAATTAAATCGGCGACGAGGGTACGTTAGCTTCCCCGTCGTTGGATTTTTATACGAAAAGAACAATTTTGCTGAAGTATTAAAAAATTTTGTTAGATACTAATTTAGATCCAACAATTTTTAGATATTTTAGAAAAATTGTTTATTTCGTATATATCCTCGGGGTACTGAGCCCTCCTACCTCGACAAGGTCGTACCCGTGGGAGGGAAGATATCGAAATACAATATATAATTATCAGTTCATTTTTAAAAATAAATATCAAGCACATGTCAGTTCATTACCACTGCGAAACAAAATAGAAAAAATGAATATCTTATTGTAATATTTGCAAGATATGATATACATAAATACATATTTTTCCCGAAAATTCAGTTTGAATTTAAAGTTAGTATTAAATAATTTTTTACGCTTCAATAAAGCATTAATATTAAAATGTTTTTAAATATCAGATCTCAAAAAACAGATACACGGAAAGAATGATTTTGTTGAAGGATTTAAAATTTTGACTAGATACAGATCTAAAAATAATTTTGTTAGAACCTTGAAAATAATGAACAATATTGCAAAAAGTTTTAATATTCTAGCAATTAGTTTGAACGTCTACATAATTATTTTAATACTTCAACAAAATTATTTTTCTGATACATTTTCTGAATACATGATACTACGAGAGCCAAGTGGACTAAATAAAGAGTGCTTTCCATTTGGTAAAACAAGTCGATATAAATATCGTTTTGTGTTTGTTATTTATTGAAAGCCAAGAAAAACAGAATGATGTTATGTCGACTTGAGTTATTAAATGAAAAGCAGCCAAACATACGCAATTGATTGATAAAATATATATATATATATATATATATATATATATATATATATATATATATATATATACTAGAATATAATCCACGTTATAGATATACAATAATATACGTTATATAGAAAAATAAATACAATTAATAATTCTTTCTCCAAAGAAAGATCATAATTAATAATTTAAATTTCATAATAAAATATATAATATATAACAAAATACAAAATTCCAATAACTTGCCTATAAATTTCAGTGACTAGTATACTTCGCGGTTAGTGATTTGCAGTGCAAGAAACTCAATGAACATTATATCAATAAATAATATGTCGACATCATCAGTTCAATTGTGAACTCGAACATTCTTTCATAAGCATAATAAATCGGTAAATAATGGTACATCAAGATTAATTTTTGAGCTTAGTCTGATTTAGTCTATCCAGAATACTGAATCTGTGAAAAGTTGTATTTATTTGCATTACTATTATGTAAAAATGTAATATATATTATGCATCTAATACAAGTTTCACAGATCCACTCTATTATAAAACATTTATTACTCACCGATCCGAAGCGCAACTGGCGGAGTTATTCAGCGAAGCTACGATAAAACTGTAACACACAGATATAAGATTCAAATTAAAATAACAGTTAAAATAACTAATATTTCAAAAGATAAATTTTACGCGCATTGAATTTTTGATTCGTCTTTGATTCGTCCCTTTTAATTATATATATAATTAATATATATAATTAATGCTAATTAATATAATTAGCTATCTTCCAAAAAAAGTCTTTAAAAATAAAGAACCTTATAAAATTTTAGATGATTTATCTTTCTTTAATTATTTGTAAATTATTGTGAGATAAAACAATATGAAGAATATATGAAAAAGAACTATTAATTTTATAAAGATAAGAAATGACTCACTCCAAGATTGCTCCGCCGGAGCCCGATGCCTCTCCTAGGCTTTCTCCTTCTCTCAGGACATTTGAATTATCAGGTCTCTTCTTCCACTTCAATGAGTCACGACGTCCCTCGTCCCTGAGTCAATCCATTTCATGTTAGCCGCGTTCTGTAAATGAAAAAAGAGTGTAATTAATATGGCGAAACGGCTTCGTTAGGCGCGATCAACTTCGCGCGCCTAAAGTAACGGCGCGCCGCGACGCGGCGGCACGATGGCGCAGCGACGTTACACATCTTGATCTTTGACTAAACAAATATTACGAAATATGCGTTCGTACGAACTATTACCGTACATGCCGAATATCTATATTACGGGATAGTCAAATGTAAACACAAGTTTTTCATTTACCATTTAGATGAGTCTCAACGCCACTCGTCACGGAGCCGATCCGTCCTGTGTCCGGCGCGTTCTGCAAATGAGCGGGCTTCCCGCGCGGTCAACTTCGCGCCAAAAAACGAAGCGGCAACGCGGCAGCGCTTTTGGCGCGTAAGGTAGATCGCGCGGAAAACGAAACCACCAAATTAATTAACGTTCACTTTTCATTTACAGAACGCAGCGGACGCGGAATTGGTTGCGGAACAAAAGTGGCATCGCGTGTTTCGCTTAACGTCCCGTTCACAAATTTCCTGTATTTCAAGCAATAGATAACATGGGCTTACTTTTTATGGTCATTATTTCATATAATAAATTGAATGTGGAAGATAAAATTATGGCTAAATATCCGAAAATATAATTGTCGATTAGCGCGATAAATTTTCGGCGGAATAACGTCGCAAAATACGCGTTCAAATGCATTATCAATATATGAGTATCTACATTACGTGATAGATAAATATGCAGTAAATGACAAATGTAGATTAATACATACATACTCTTTCTTTGTTTCATTAATTAATAAATAATATACTCTCTAAATCAAAATCAGTGATATTTCACTAATTTCAGTGCTATACTTATAACTATATCAATCAGTGAAATATGCACTGTCTTTCAGTAATAATACACTGATTTTGATCAATGAAACTACCTCCCTCTTAATCAAAATCGCTGAAAAACGGTGAATACTCACTAATGATCACAGTTATAAGTATAGCACTGCAAATCAGTGAATAATACACTGATTCTGATTTAGAGAGTATGTATCTGAAAATGAATTATACGTAACTAAAAACGAAATAATATGTTCACAAGCCGTCAAACTAACAATAATACATAGAAATAGATATGATTTAAATCCTCTCCGGAACAAAGATAATTTTTGATATATTTTAATCTATTCTATTGATTACAAATATTGTTTTATTTAAAAAAATATTTTTTTTAATAATAAAATGATTTGATGAAGATAATTTGCAAGAAATTTTTATTATGTGTTTTCTTGCTTTTAACATTACAATCTAAAACAATATTGATGAATAAACAGAAGTCTTAAAATATTCTTAAAATATTCGCTCTTTTTACATTTTATATCATAATGTTACCTCACATTATATGTTATCTCACATTATTTTAAATTAACACATTTAATGGACATTTGTGAGAAATTGTAAAATTTTTTTTGTATACTTTTTAATATTTATATTTTAAATAAACTACGTACATATAGAAATGTGAATAATATTATATTTTTATCAAATAACATATTTTTTTATATTATATTTTACTTTATTTTTTTATTTAAAATAACGATAATTTAGAAAATAATAAAAATAACAAAATGACAAAAATCTCAGATTTTGCATAAGTACTTTAAATATTCAAAATAATTTATACAAAGTTTTATTGTGATACAGAGAGAAGAGTTGTTCATTATGGTTTCTTGAGTATGCATTTATTGAAAATGTAAAAGAAGCAGATTTGACACATCATATCATAAAATTAACATAACTTTTCTCTCTCAAGATGTACTTGAGATGATAGGTTGATAGGTTAGATTGATAGGTTTGAAATAAATTGGAGTTGTCATGGATATTAATTTCCGTATTAAAGTTTTTTTTTTTACACGAAATGATTTTGCTGAAAAATCTAAAAATTTAGCTAGGTAGATTTAAAAATAATTTTGTTTTTACCATCAAAATAATTATGTAGGATGCTCAAACTGGTTGCTAGAATGTTAAAACTTGTTAAGTAATTATCATCAACGTTTAAGCGTTCTAATTATTTTGATAATCCAACAAAATTATATCCGCATTTCCTGTTATGTCTACATCTCCGCTTTTCTTATGCCTCTGCTATTACTTCTTCTCCGTCTTTGCTCGTTTCATTATTGCTTCTTTAGTTTCTTCTGGCCAGATTGGACCTACCTATTGCGTTGTTCCTGGCTAAATCCATTCTGGCTGTATGTCAGCCAGAGAATGAAAAGGAGAGCAACTCTTTCGTTGCCGACTTATCAATAGTGCCGGCACATGATTGTAATGTTACAGTCAATTACAAATCGTTACGATTGTTAATAAGAGTACATTAATTAAAAAATAGTAAACAATCACGTTCGTTAATCAAGTACTAATTACATTTTACTTTAGAATTAATTTCTCAGCAATACGCGTTTTAACTTTTTCGACCAAGATATTACAAAATATTTAAAAAATTTTTTAAATATAATTTAATATATATTTTATAGACAACCCAAAGTGTATCAGATGCAGTATGCTGTGCAATAATCTAAAATGATGTATTCTTGCACAATTACATTCATCAATAAAAAAGTAATAAAAAATAAATTATGAAATGCTCATTTCAGCACAATGATCTTTGCGTACTTAATCATATTATGACAATAAAAAAAAATAGAAGTGTACAAAATGTAATATAAATTTCGCTTACGAATTAAAGTGTCGTGACGCTACTCGTCCCAGGATCCATTCCACCGCTTTCTGTAAATGAAAAGCGAACACAATTAATATGACGAAGCTGTACGTCTTGATCGAACGAATATTTCGAAATACGCGTTCAAGCGAATTATCGGCATATGCGTGCCAATATACATTACGCGATAATTATAGAAACAAGATTAATACAAATTTTTACCAATTATATCCGGACTGATCCATTCCGCATCCGCCGTATTCTACACATAAAATATAAATACACTTAATATGGCGAAATGGTTTCGCCTTCAGTATGGTTAACATAATGCGCCAAAAGCGACGCGCCTACGCAGCGGCGCGCGGCGCGGTGACGCTGCACATCTAGATCTTCGATCGAACGAGTATTGCAAAATACGTGTTCGATCGAATTATCAATGTACGCGCACCGAATCTCTGTTACGATAGTCAAATGCAAGATTACGGCAAATGTTTCTTACCAATTTTATCAGTTGCGACGCCGTTCGCCTCGGAGGCGACCGTCCCGTGTCCGGCACGTTCTGCAAACGGAATATGAGAATACAATTAATATGGCGAAGCGACTTGGTGTTTCGCGCGGTCAGCTTCAAGCGCTATAAGCGACGCGGTGACGCGGTGACATGGCGGCGCGGCGACGCGCGGCGCGACAACGCTATACATCTTGATCGAACGAGAACGAAATGGGCGTTCGAACGAATTGTCGATGTACGCGTACCGAATTTCTATTACGATAGCCAAATGCAAGATTAATTAAGTTTCGCTTACCAATTTTGTCAGTCGCGACGCCACTCTTCCCGGAGATGATCCGTCCCGTGTCCGGCGCGTTCTGCAAATGAAACGTGAATGCAATTAGTATGGCAAAGCGGCTTCGTGTTACGCGCGGTCAACTTCACGCGCTACAAGCGACGCCGCGGCGCGGCGGCGCTGCACTTCTCGATCTTCGATCGAACGAGTATCGCGAAATACGCGTTCGAACGAATTGTCAGTGTATGCATACCGAATCTGTATTGTACAACAATCGAATGCAAGATTAATGCAAGTTTCGCTTACCAATTTTATCAGTCGCGACGCCGCTCGTCCCGGAGGCGATGCGTCCCGTGTCCGGCGCGTTCTGCAAATGAGCGGGCTTCCGGCGCGCCAACTTCGCACCAAAAAGGAAGCGGCAACGCGGCAGCGCTTTTGGCGCGTAAGGTAAATCGCGCGGGAAACGAAGCCGCCAAATTAATTACGTTCATTTTTCATTTACGGAATTGCTATTTCTACTGTTGTCACATTGTCTCTTAAATCTTTATAAATCAAAATTCTTTGTTTTTATTTTAGGATCCATATATCACTCGTTTAAACAATGTATGCTGGTTATCTTTTTAAATCGAAATTCGTTTTTATGTAAAGTCTAGCAGCGCCAAGTATTTTTACATAAAATTTTTATTTAAATTCAATTTGTTCATTTTATACTGTTACCCCTTTAACACTTAAGTCGAATACATTATTTGAGTTAGGTAACGCAATTTTATATCATTATTTTTTAAAAAGAATTAGAGCTATTTATCACGTGGGTTAGAATAATGAAGTAAGACGTGAGAGCAATGCGGAAGTTTGCCTGACTGTTGTTATAATAACTTACAGCGAACAACGCAATAAAAGTGTCCCGCTTTGCAGCAAGCAAGATTTTTACGCTGGTACTTTTGATAATTCGTTTGCGGTCGTTTACTTCATGTATGCATCTCGCGTCTCACGGCACGTTTCGCATTGCAGTTTCCTCGATAAAATTTATCACGTTCTGGTTTATTACGATTCAATCTTAGTGACAGAGAAAGAGGATTGCAAGGAGAACGTGTATCGGCAAACGGATCAGGAAAATCTAAGAAATATGCGTTCGTTATCTACGTGATGGAATATATATCATTGTTATCTACATGATGGAATGAATATCGCTGTTATGGAATAAATATCGAGGAAATGTCATCTTATTTAAGCGAGCGCCACATATTGTTTACCGTTTTTCGCTATCAAAGCGTTATCAATCGTCACTTTTCGTATAGAATATTAATTATATTAAGCTTTCATCAAAAGTGTATTGAAATTTCGTCGCAATTTGGAAAATTATAACCAGACATTGCCTGGACGATGATATTAATCATCGACTTTCCTCCATAATTTGAAAATGCATGTTGCTTCGAATTCCGAAATAAATTTATAAATACAGATACATTAGTGAAGAATGAAGAAGATATTTAATATCTTTTAATGAAGCTAGCCGACTATATTTAATCAAATTAATTTTGTATGGTATGAATATATCAATGTACCGTTCCATCAAAAATTTTATAATGCACCGTAATTTACAAACGTGTCATCGATTTTTTTGTGCGAGCTTGTAAATCGTATATTTATATTTGAATAAAATCTTTTTTAACATAATAATCTTATAATTAGTAACGTGGCTTAACATTCGTTTGGATGTAAATTATGGGGAACAGAAGAACGAGAGAATCTCCACTGTTGCATGCGGGATTTAAATTTTCGGTAGTCGATCATAAAAGCACATTGATGCGGTATTTTCGAAAGTGCAAAGTGCATTTTTTATATACTCCCCCGTTTTATCCTATGGGTGATAAATGTGATGCGCCGTGTAATGTGTAATTACTAATGCAAAAACGTCCGTTAATTAACGTTGCGTGAAAATCCGGCCGCTTTTCGCTTTGGTCGTTCGCTGCGCGATTTCGAAAATTCTGTGTTGCAGCTGCATGAAGATAAATGCGACGCGCCATAATAATTCACGTGCGAAGGATTTATCTGTAAGATGATTCGATGGTCGATAACTCCGGTCCGAGAGATAGTCTGTGTTGATAAAGTGTGGCAGTACAATGTTCGTGCAGCATTGTGACATATGTAAATTGGCTCATTGTTTATTGTAATAACAATGTTGCATGTACATCATTGTGGTTTGTGTATACAGATTGCTTCAAAATATGTATGCTTCTAAATCTAGCAACTTGTACGTTTAACAACACTTATTTGTGTAGAGTGGTACAGAATCTAACACTTTTAGGATTTAACAGACATTTTTCACTTTATAATTGTTTGGAAATGAGGAATTTATGTACAACAACATATGGATATATGGTAGCAATTTGTATTGATTTAATTCATAGATTTATTATCAACATTGTTTTACAAATTTATTGATCTTTAGATATTTTAAATATTTTTTTGTTAACGAGTTTATTTATGGAGTAGAAAGAGCTTTAGAATTAGATGACGTCTAACGCGGTTATTTAATTTATTTTATACGCTTACCGTGATTAATATGATAAGTCAACTAAATTAATTTAATTGTCTCGACAACAGCTCAAAAACTTCGCTCAATTAAAACGCGGTCTGACATAGCTCGTTACATCGCATTATTTTTATGTCGCCGTAACACTGATGTATACTTATTTCATATTAATTTTACGTTTTGGACAGAAATGAGATGGAAATCATAAGTCACTTTCATGTTGTCTAGTTTGCGTGAAACAATGTATTCATTGCTGTTCGTCCGCGTGAACGCAATCCGTATTCGTGTACACTCCATTCTTTTTCATTGTGTCTCATTTTCCGAGGATGGCCAAACATAACGGCCACATCTCCCATAATATGAATTCTTCATTTTTACTTCTTAAATCTATACGGTATTATTGTACGTATGTAAGAAATACAAGCAGAATTATTTACAGAATTTTCTTTTTGTTTTTTTCAGTTATGCCAACAAACTAACTGAAATAATTATGATATTGAAAAAATAATAAAATTTTATCTTTTATCTAGTTTTAAATAATTTTTTTTTCAAAATTTTATCTAATTATATATAAACCAGACGTTGATACAAAACCTTCTGTATCATAAAGTTTAAATATCATTATAAATCATGGTTATCTAGAGTTTAGTTTTTTGTTCTTTGGAGAATTCTTATAGGATATGATTATATATTAAAAAAATTTTTTATATGATATGTTTGATACGCTCGCGCCTGCAAATGCAACTTGCAACACGCTGTTGCGTGTAATCGAGCCGCACAATGTGCACGTGCAATTTACTGTTGATGGAACGTAATTTCGCAGACTGATAATCGCGACGATATCCGGCCAGTGTGATCCACACAATAAATACGAATGCCTAGCTAACCGAAGATTAATGATAACTCGGCACTGCTGCATGCGGATATCTCAAGCTTTGTCGTTCTTCAGGAAAATGCACGTTCCGTGAAGTGTGTTACAACGCAATTTCGCTCTCTATTTACGGGAAAGAAAAATCTCGGTGTTTTTATGATGTGCGAAAAAGATATTATGGGACAAAATTCCTATATTGAGAATACTTTTATAGCTACGAAGAAAAAACATCTAATTATTGAGCAAAATATAGTATAACCACAGTTTCACAATTCCAGACACATACGCATTAAAAAAAATTTATTCAGTGACATATATTATAAATGAAAAGTGCTTCAACATTTTTATATCTCAGCAAATTTAATATTATAATAATTACAAAGAATTTAGAGCTTGCAAATGTAAGTAGTGTAAATTATATTGTGAATTACATTTGTAATGTAAAATGTATTTTGCGCCCGAACAAATTCGTCATTTCCGAGTGCGAAAAAGAAGAATAAACGTATGTTGCGCGTTGTAGATTCGTGTCGCTCGCTCGTAACCGAGGTTCGTTTTTAACACTACCATTTACGGCGCGCCGGTAATGGAGCTGTTTAACAAATAATCCGCCACTCGTATAACACCTAAATACTCGCGTTTGCTTATAGTTCCAATTTACGATAATCTGTAATCGAGATGACATTTTTCGCTACGATTTGCTGATTTCCTAATCCGATTTCTCTTTCACACACGCATTTGATTGTCATTGCCTAATGTTATACCTAATGTCAATGCTTCATATACACTACATTCTAAATGTGTTGTAAAATTAATATCGAATTTTATTTTTTTTCTAATCAATTTATAAAAATGGCTTAACAAGATTATTTTTAGACGTATTTGCTTGACAGCAGTTTTATCTCTCTTTTATCCCAAAATCTTTTTTTCGATCCTTCTTGTGTGCAATTAGAAAATGTACGGGCATGTTTTAACAATTAAACACTTCGAATTATTTTTTTATGTTAATTAAATTAAAAATAATAAGTTTAGCATTTATGTTCATGGAAAACATGGAAAACATGGAAATTTATAACATGGTTGAATTCGTATGAAATAACTTCGAAACTCATTGCATATCATATTTCAGAAACTAGGATGTACAATTTTAGACAGTGACTTAATGAGATTTTGATTATTTTTCAGTTTCTATCCGACATTAATTTCGTTTACGTTGAGTCGAAGACAAACAGGCGATAATTATGGCGTAACTATTTTAACACGCGGTCTGTCTCGTGTTGTCGTAATTTATGTTGCTAATGTGTGATTTGCGCCACCAGAGCGCAATTATAAAATATGAGACAGCGTCGGCCTGAAAAATGTAAGCGTGCGTGTACTATTCATTTTAACAAGACTGAGTGGCTACGCGCAGCAGAACCGCGCGGACACTGTTTTGACAAATATATAATAAATGTTCGAAATATCTAAAATTATCCGTGTTTCAATCGATAGCGATGTTTAATGTGACAGCTTAATTAATTTGTGATCCCGGCGAGCGACAGACGACCACCTGCTTAATTAAAACGCGTGGATAATACGACGCGTATTATTTTTCATTTCGTGGCCGGTGGCTACACCTTTTTCATTCTTTGTTAATTTCGCATCCTCCGGACAGAACAGGCTGGAGATCGTAAGTCACTTTCGTGTTTTCTCGGTTTTCGCGTGAAACGCGATGTACGGCGTAGCAACGAATTACGTCTGCCTAGCTACCCCCGCCTCCATTTAACCAAAATTTAGTTTTTGGTAAGAACCATATTACCACGATATACCAAATTATCTTAATGCAACTTGTCTCTTTAAATTGTTGCTATTAAACATATATATATATATATATATAAAATAACAAAATACATGTAAAAATAATATATATAATAACAAAATACATGTAAAAATAATCCACTATTAACTTTTATCAACATAAATTTTTATACAAATAAAAATGTCCTTCAATTTATCATAGTATAAAACCTATGCAAAATTAATTTTATTACATTACTAGTATTATTATTGATTATTAACCGCACAAATACATCTTATTAAACACTCAAATATAAAAATTCGATTATTAATATTATACATACTTGAAATTGTAATTTTACGAAAATTTCATTTAATACATTATTCAATTTCCGCAATTGTGTGCGACTGCAAACAACCGAGCTCAATTAATTTAATTTATTTCTGTATAATTGCAATCGTAAAAAAAGCATTTATAACAAATATCTCTCATATTATTCATTTCAGAATATTTATAATTCTTACAAATGTGAAAGCTGCGTGATAATTGGTTAAAACTCAATATGTTTTACATAGCAAATGTTTAAATAAAATATGATGGTAACAATTTTTTAAATACCAAACTCACAAATACAGAGACGTCAAAAAATTGGAAAAATTGTGGAACATTATTCATCGTTTGGATATAGTAAATTATAATTACAAATACAAATAATTTATTGAATTCAGAATGAAAGTATCTGTATCTTTCAATCAAGTTTTTTAATCAAATTTGAAAAAAATGAATCAATTTTTTGCATATTGTTTCTGTTAGGTGTGTACAACCAGTAGTATTGAAAAATACTACGAGTAATTGAAAAATACAATAATGATTATGTCTGAAAAGAAACTGTAAAAACGAAAGTGAAACAAGTATTTTAGAATTAACTGAAAAGGAATTCGTGCTGCAGAATTAAACGCATAATCAATCTTCATTACCAGAAGCACAGTTGGTTCTAAACGGTCGTCTATTAATCGCTTAGGACACGTTCCGCGTTAGTTGACGGAAGTGTTACGGAATGAATGGTACATTGCCGCGCGGCCGCGCCGCACCAACGATATTGCCATTTTATTCTGAACCGGCGGATCCGCGGTACGAAACTCAGCCACTTCCCGCTCGGGACGTACACACACACACACACACACACACACGCACACACGCATACATAACACACATTCGTACGTACGTACATGCATTTACATACGACGTATATATCCAGCGGTAAATAGCAAATACGTGCGCGAAGTGCATAGCGACGAGTTATCGCGGCGAACACAATTTCGCCGGCGTTTTCTGTTCGTACGAGCTACAAAGCCGACGTGGCTGGGGAAACGCCGCGAATTCCGTCCATATACCAAATATTTTCATATTCCATTCGCGACTGCTGCTCTGTTCTCATCCCCTCTCTCTCTCTCTCTCTTTCTCTCTCACTTTTATTCTCCCCTTCCGTCACGCTGTCTTCGTCCTCTCTCACTCTACGGCCGATACCAAAGGGTATTGGGATTTATAAGGAGGAACGAAAACTTCGCCCTCCCTCCTTTCCCTCAGCGGAAGGAGGAAAAGCAATTTAAATTCCGATCGTTCATAAAGCGGAACGTCTCCCTCTCTTTCTCTCACTCTTCTCCTCCGCCTCGCTATTTTCATCCCCCATGGGCCCCCACTTTACTCTTAAGCTTTCTTTCGCCTCGCGGCTCTTGCCTCCCCCCCTCTTCCTTCCGCCTTCGTTATTTTGGAACGCGGCTTTTGGTACTCGCAAAGAATGAAAACGCGCGAAGAAGAGACGTAAGAGTATCTCGAGAGAGCGATAGTTCTAGCTCAATATAACGTCAAAAACAGGCGAGTTATTGTTGTTGTACGAGCAGTGGTGTTTAAAATCGGCATTTCCACTCTCGGTAAAAAAGTAAGAAAAGTATACATCGTTTATACGTTTAATAAATGTTTAATAAATGAGAAAAATTTGGTCTATTTATCCAGTTGTAAAAAATCCAATTACTTTGAATCGCAACTTAAGAGAGTTAAGTGAAAAATTCTACATAAAAATAAAAATGTAATAATATAATAAAAATATAAGTTCGTTAACCTCGTTTTCTGTAATAGTATTATAATTAGTCCCTTTCGCTCATAATGTCTTTGGACCGCACTTCCTAGAGATTCAACGTGACTGATTGAACATTCTCAAACACGAAGCTAGAATATTTGACACGCATTTTTATAACGCCCTACATATAAATACAACGAAGACGCTCTCGAAAATCCGGGAAAAAGTATGACACATACGGGCGAACATAGGTACACACGGTTCCTCCCCCGCCCTTCGTGTTTCGGTGAAAGGATGGAAGAGAATGCAGAGGGAGAAAAGCGATTACGGTTATTTCTCGTGGGAGAACACGCACCCTTCTCCTCCGTCCTCTCTGCCTTACTGCCGTTGTTGCTAATGGATCACATCTCTGAATTTCCCTGACATTACGTCCCTCATGTAAGATTTAAAGCGAAGTCCGTCTCTCTGCCCATCGAGACTGTACGAGCTAATCTCTACGACTCGAACGATAATTCTCCCTCCAGTTTCACCTCCTCCGTCCCCCTACACCTTCTCCATCTGAGCATATCTAATACGCACGTAATGCGTAGGCAAAAGTGACGTCTTAAAAATTCTTAGGATTTTCTGTTCCTGCATACTTATTTAACTCTAAATCGAATTTTCAGATTCTTAATTATTTTTAAATTCTTTGTATTTTTCTGAGCTTTATTGCAACTTGAACTCGAATTTTGCACGATTAAAGAATTTTTAAAAGCTCGATCCATTGCTCTATAATTGTACTAAAATTAAAACACATCAATGTTTTTGAATGTTTTCCTACTCAAAGTTTTAATATAGTTGTTCAAATTATGACAACCATATTACACTCCAATCCTCTCGTTCAAAAAAATTTTATTAACAAGATGTATTAATTCAGAACCCTCGGTTTTCATTCGCACCCTCGGTTTCCCTTTTTCCCGCTTAAGCATATCGCACGTATGCTTCTTGGAAGGATACGCATACATGCGCCCTTTTGATACGTCTCGCCAGTCGACAAAAAATTAATTAAGCGCTCACGCAGAAGAGCAAATTACGCGGCATCGGTTGGCGCGGGTGAACAAAAAAAAAAAATGGCGAATCTTTAGGGCCGCTTAATTAAAGCCGTTTAAACTGGCTTTTAATTAAGACCGTCAAAAACCAAAATTAGAGGCTCGCATCTCCGAATTTACCCAACATTCACGACAAACTTCTCCGGGATTTATAGCGATACAATTGCCTCTGTCCATCAACGCTAATCTCTATCTTGATGATAACTCTCGCTTTCGTTTAACTTTCTCTCGATTCCCGCTTCTCGCACAATACGTCTTGTCTTCGGGAACGAGAAGGCACACATAATATGTTACACGTAATGTATGCTCACTTTACACTTCTGGGATACATTGAACCCCTTAGGCGAAAACATCCGTGTCAGCTAAACTGAGAAAGCGGATCATCGAAGTTCGCAAAAATTAATTAAAACGCCCACCGCAAACTTCACATCGTTTCGAAGCGTCACTGAAATTCACGGTGCACCTCAAGGCTCCTTACGCTTTAGTACTTAATTAAAAACGTTCTTTTTTCCGAAGCGACACGAGATCTTTCCTCAAATAATAGTATTAACGTTAAAAAATCATATTAAAACTAATTACTCAAGAAAATTTTAATTATAAAATAATCCGTTTGATATTATGCAATTATTAAAAAAATGAAGCTATCGATTCTACCTCATATCGCAATTATCTTAATCAAGAAACTGAAATGCGAATAATGTATGAAATCATCAATATCTTGATATTACAAAACTCAATGATAATTTTATATTAACACGCAAAATATAAAAAAATAATACAGAATATGTATTATATGTAATGCAAGAAAATAATAAAAAATTTCTTGCTGAAACATTAATCTCGATGTTCTGGCGACGAAACATCTCGTGCAAACTCATCTTCCTGTGGCCAGTTCCGATAATTGAATTCGCGAGCAATAGATTGCTCCGAATCCACCCTCGCTCATCCCTTCTCACGTATGATTATGTTTAAATATCGAAAGCGCATGAACCAAATACTGAAGTTGCGAAGAGGGCGGACCGGAGGGGAGGCAAGTTCTCAGATTTGTTTCCCGACGGACGTTGCGCGTTGAGCCGACGGTAAGGCTTGTCGGATTTTCGGCTCTCCCGGGCGACGTCCCGAGGGAGGAAGCCGCTGTCGGGATGGCGGCGGGCCCGGGACGAGTTTCTGGCACTTTGCAGCTCAGCGTCTGTTGAATATTTGATTGTGGACGCCTCCGACCCCGCCGCAACTTCCACATCGGTCGCCCATGATTCAGTGACTTGACTGAATGATTGACTGGCGAATAAACTTTTCCTTTCGACTTCATATAAATTAAGCGGATCCAGAACTTGATATTATAATGCTATCTTGCCTTGTAACAAGAAAGAATGACGTATCGTAATAAAATATTCTCTAAATTGTTATTTCGAAAAGGAATGTCTCATTTATGTTATAGAGCAATGAAAAATTCAAATCTCAATCAATGGCAAGAAGTTATATCGTCAAACTTCTAAGAGATAAAGAACTAAACTCTGAAATGTCTCGCATTTATTTAATTATGAGAAAAAAAAATGTTAAAATTTCGGAATACTTCATGGATACATTGGTAAGCAATTGTATCTTAAAAGTGATAAAATGTATATGACAGAACAGAAATTTATTTCTCAATGCTCAGAATTTTTCTTACGTAATCTTTGCGTCAAAGAGCTATCGCAAATAAGCACAAAACATAATCTTCTGCTTCGTGCGACTCTCTAAGAAGCTCTGTCACTGCTCGAAGCTGATTAACTGTAGCCCATGCAAAATGTCCGTGCCACCCTCGCAACAAGACTGATCCTACCGTCCTCACCCTCTCGCACATCCCTTCTCTGTTATGCTCCCTGTCCCGACGCATCAAGTTCAATGAAACTACACAAACTACGGTGGCGGTGTTCTCAGAGAGATACCGAGTCCACCCTCCTGTCTGCAGGATAGATACGAAAGGGTGAATGAGAGAGGTGAAAGAGACTTCACCTACGAGCAGAAAAGGAAACGGAAGCCAGGCATCGGGCTACGAAAAGGTGGCTCCGAAAGACGTGAGAGGCAATAGATAGAAAGACTAGAGGAGGAAGAAGGAGAGGAAAAGGGAGAACGAGAAGGAGATTGATTAAAACGCCGCGGGAGTTCGGCGTTTTCCTTTTACCATTGATTTCGTTTACCAGCGGCCGCGCTGGCGCCTCTTTCACTTATCTGTCAACACTTACGTCAGCCAAAGCTCTCGAATAATGAGTTCCTCGTTTCGAGAACGATCGTGAACGAAGAAGTGCAGGGATGGGGCTAGGAGGAGGGAGGAGGGGGTATAGAGGGCTCGCGCGATCGGAGGTGCCGGTGAGATGAAAAAAGTTTTCGATCGAACCAAAAAGCGGCCTTTATTATCGGCGCCTTCTCCCTATCTCCTCCTTCTCCCATTCGCGTTCAGTGCGGAGTAACGCTGAGTATTTCCATGAGAACTTTTTGACTAGCAAACGCCCAGCGAAGAGAACATCCCGCCTGCTCGGCTTTGTTTGCCCAGCAGGATGGTCCAAGGTGAAGAGTTGTTCTCGAACTCATGATTATTGCAAATTGGCATATAAAACAGCTAACTAAGCGCCAAATGATTGACGATTCTGACAATTTTTTGTGTGATGACGCATAATTTAACGTAGCATATTTCGAACGATTTACAAAATATACGTATGTTCTTCATATGACACAGAAATTTTACATAAGAAGCGAATTTAACATAAGATCGGACAACTTTAACAAGTAGTAGTCTAAATTAGTTACATCTCTTTCCTGTAAATATATCGTAGAAGTAATTAAAATTTTAAGTTAAAGCAAATTACTTAATGACGTACCAAATTCTCTTCCCATGCATTTCTTGCCACATGACTTGCCATATGACTATTCGATAAAAGAAAAAATTACAAAATTATAGTATCTTGAAAAATCAAGATATAACAAAAAATATATTTCTGGCTACAAATTCTGAACAGAAAAATCGAAAGAGAAATGAGAATAATTACAACGCTGTGAATTATTATTGCACATAATTGACTTCGAATTGATTTCGTTCCGTCACTCGAATGACTATCGGAAGGTTATCGCAGGCGTGTTCATACGAGCGTAAATTTCACGTGGAGAGTGTTGTACGGCGCGGTCTGCTGAATGTCTGGAACTAGTCGGATCACATACGTATCCCGACCACTTGGTGTGCAGTTCAGCGACAAGTCTGGCTCGAGGTACTCGCGTAGTTAGTCCTCGTAAGTACGCGAGTGAATGCATATCCACACGTACGAACACACGAGCACGCTCTCCTCATTAACGTCTCACTCGCAACGGCTCTCTGCCCTTCTCGGGTTTTCCCCGGTTTCATTCGCTCGCTTCCCTCATTCCTCTTATCTGACTCATTGTACTTGCAGTGAGCACAAGCGAAAAAAAAATTATCAAAAGCGATTAGTAAGTTAATTCTTTTGGTAATCGATTAACTTTTTTACTAATATATTAAATATTAAAAGTGATATTTAATATGCAAAAGCAGAATTGACAATGAGATACGGATATAGTCAAAAATTCAAACAGGAAAATTTAAAGTTCTGTTTTCAATTTTATTTGTGACAAAACGTACAGTTTAACTATGTGTTTGTGAGAAATTGATTGATACAATCTGCAAAAATATTTTCTTCATAATAAAACGTGTGGATATAGTATAATAACTATTAAAATATGTTCTACATAAAACACTTGTATAATAAGTATATTAGCATAATTATTTTAAAATCACGCAAATAAAAATTAACTATGAATTTTCTCGATAAATTAATGCTCTTTAATAAATTTTGTAGTATTATACTAATAACAAAAATATATCTGCATTCTTACTTCAATTAATATTTTTAATAAGATTAAAATATTATCATACATTCAATGAAGCATCGAATGAGACGAGGCGCAATGAAAAAATTAGTCGCTCACGTCAAACAGACAATTTTCTTAATTCACTTTCTTGCGATCTCTGGCGGAAAATAACGCGATTCTTTCTTCAGCGAAAATCGCCAAGTCAGGCAATCACTAGGATGCAATCGAGATTGAAATGGCAGCCGAAGGTCCCTGTGGGTCTTTCAACTTGCGACATTGAGACTAACCGCAAGGAAAAGATGGATATCATATAAATCCAGAAAGCGGAAGTGACAAATGTTATCGAAGTCCTAATGCAGGACGCCTAACTCAGAATTTGATTGAAACCGTTAAAATAGACGGTGTATGTACATGCAATATACAAAGGAAACGCTTTCACACGAAAAGAATTTTATCCTTCAGGAAGTAGCTTATATCCAATAAATGTCGCTGTCCAATAATTTTTAGAACACAACTTCTATTCGGTAACTGTCGCGATTCAATAACAGCGAACCCTTTAAAACTTTTCCTTTCTTTTCCCGAGCGCCGTCATCTCGCAGAAATCGTGAAACCTATAGCGTGATTCTTTGTGTGACTTCACGTAGAAAAGTTCACCACATAACCGGCACGAATGGGCTGACTTTTCTTTTGAAATTCTTTCGTGGCTCGACGAGGGGTGTTGTAAAAAATTAGACGCACACAGGGGGCGATGCGACTTGAGGGGATATAATGCCATGCTATTTCTTACACGATCATCGCGGTATCGCGCGACTAGAAAGGGAAAATAAGCGCGCGTAGGGATGACGACGATGGCATTACGGTAAAACGGGGCTGGGTGGCTTTCACGCCGAATAATAGGATGTTTTATGCCAAACTGGCGATATCGCGGTCACAATGTGCCCGCGGATATGCGAGGGCGGAGCCCGCTGATAAATATTCAACCCTATCGTTCCTTCTGGATGTCGGCCAGGAAGAGTCGGCGCGTTTCCGTGATCTTGATCGATCACCCGTACGAAAGAAAAACGAAGGGCGCGAGGAATGCAAAAGGGCTTTTGGCGGCATAAAAGAAGACGATCATCTACGGCAACTTCCCACAACAGATGAATTTTGTAAACTTTATGTATATCGAGCAGATTGAACAGAATCGAGATCAATCTTCTTTCGAAATCTTTTAATCCCCCATCAATAATTCTCTTTTCAAAAGAGCTAATGATGTATTTGGCGTGATCATACCGTGATTTAGCGTAGCTCGATCAAGCCAGGGGAATACACCGTGGGAAGTCGATTACTCGAATTAATGGGGGACGATGGAGAATGTCCGGGTAATCGATATTTCGGTTAATGGGCCAATCTTTAGCGTGGAATTGCAAGTGCTCGATAAAAGCACTGCGATAATGACTTTGTCGTTTATTGTGAATCTATCTCCGTAAGAAAGAAACGGATAAAATGGAAATCAGTTTAAGGAGAAATTATTTAAAGATCATTTAAAATTGTAGATGAACTGTATTTAAAGCAAATAACACTTTAATTATTTATATTTTAGAAAAGTGTCACATATTTCTTTCCAATTAGAGCATTACCGATTAAAAATTAAATTCATCACAAATATTTATATGATAATTTTTTTACACATATGTGAAAAATTAAAAAATGACACCAAATTTATACTGAATATTGATGTAATAAAAATAGTTTCTCTTTCTGTCTTTCTCTCCCTGTCTATTGTAAACTTATCGTTTTTATCTATATTCTATAATAAATTAAAATAAAATTTATTTCCTTAAAATTCTGACTATTATTTGCTGATACAGCATTACATTCCATTCTGTATCATGAACTTCATCTCGCGCCATTAGACGTCTGTTTCCATTTTTTTCAACAAACGCGACAGCAGATTTCCCGATAATAATAGCATCATGCTCGAAGAACCGTTCATGCGGATTATCGGTATTTTGACATATCGCATAGTGGAAAATCGATACGTCCCGTCAGATAAAGGTCTACGAACGGACACTCAAGAATGGAGAGACAATATCTCCGGACGAGATCAAACGTCCTGGGTGCCAGTTGACACGTGAAATCTGATGGACACGTGGCCAAGAGGGACTCCTCTCTCGTCCATTTGTACACTTTCGCCACACATTTCGTTTCCCGTAAATATAATTGGCCGTCCCTCCACATGGGATTAAGTGATCAAATACGATTTCTCTACCATGGCAAAATTCGTTTCCTCGTGGAATTTTCGCGACATAAAAATGTACCGACTAATACAGATTGACATTAATGCAATCACAAAGCTTTTTTCCTTTTTAGTTTACAGTTTTGATTAAAAAAAGGAACGAAATCATAGGTAATGCTAACCGCGTATGATGCGCGAATCACTCCTTATCTCAAAATTTCAATTTTATCTATGACATAAATAAAAAAATATATATAACGAATGATATTACTATTGTGAATTTAATGCTAATGTTGAAATCTTTTCTTGTATGGCTACTTGCATTTCATTCACGGCAACACGGCCGAATCCGAAACAAGTCGAGATATTCTACGTCTCACATTGCGCGAAAAATATAATTCCAAGTGGCTTTTACTAGCTGACTTTTATTAAGATCACGAGTTGTCTCGCGTTGCTAATGGCGGTACTGTCATGAAAACCTCCGCGTCTCCGAGACAACGACCGGTATCCGGTATCTTGTATTCTTTTACCTAGAATTTACGGCTGTCGAGGGAAAGTAGCGCTCGATTTATGCTACCGAGCGACACCACGCGCTATTGTTCTTTATCGATTCGATCAGCTGTGTTACCTTATCAAGAGACGTAATGCGTGAAACGTTATAATAAGGACACACTCCCGCGTATCTCTAACCGCTGTACCACAAGTAATAATGCCGGTAGAGCGATATTTCACTGGCTACTCCTTTTATCTCTTCTTGTCGTCTACTGTTCCGCAGCTACAATAGTGCCGAATCGCAATGACGAGGACGTGAAAGACGAGAAGGGAAAAATGCGAGTCTCAAGAAGAGCGTATAAAAATAGCAATTGCTCTAGACGCAGAGAATTTTTAAGAAAATGTTTAATATGTTTTATAAGTTAGATTTATCATTCGTCAAACACATATTGATACAATCTATATGGAGCTTATAATTATATTACTAATCGTTTATGGTTCTTTCAACGAATTAACTTTTTTATCGTATATTGTTAATATGTAAAAATATATTATATACATGTCGACTTGGCAAAAGCTGCTAAATATCTACTTTCGAATATTGCGTTGATAGAACGCGAAGAAATTAAAATAGTCGACACGTGTCAATTTTGAAATAACCAAAGAACGAAGCGCTCGTGACCTAGTCATTCTGCTGACTGCAGGAAGTTTCGTGTCGTATCTGCAAATCTCGGTCAGTCCCTCCCTTCTCTCGCTTGTAAAAAGTTTATTAATTCGGTGGCACGTAATTCATTCTCGACCCGGTCCGATTTTCAGGTCTCATCAGCCGAGTGCACGCTTCTATTCTGCATAAGAGTGTTTTACACGCTTTCCATGTAGCAATTAAGCGCGAGGGAGATCTCATAATCTAGAGAAGCCAATCCAAAATGATAAAAAAATATCCTCATTTGTTAAGGACATATTACATACTGTATTTTCGGCGCGTGGAATGAACCAAAGAGATAAGTCTTGCGTGTTCAAAACGTAAAATTAAGATATATTTCTAAATCTTTTCTTTCTTTTGTAAAAAATATATATTATATATTTAAAGTTATATATATTTATGTTATATATTTAAAAGTTACATATTTATGTAATAAAAAAAGAAAACAAGTCGAGTTTATTGAATTCTTCAAACAACACATGTCAGTAACGTGTTTATGTTTCGCCAAATAATTTCTAAAGTCGCTTTATTACAAGCATATTAAACTTTACGAGTAAACTCGGAGAAATTGTGCCGTTGTAAACTTTTCCATCGTTATCGCGAAGCTGCACCTTTCATACTTGTTTTCCGAAATGACCGAAACTTCGAAAAGAAAAAATAGCATAACAACAAATTATAATAAAAATTAAATTAATTAAAATAATAAAATAAAAATTAAAAAAGATGAATGACTCGAATGGATGGAATATAACGGCAGCATTTTAATTAAAATAAAAATTAATAAAATTGAAATTTATTTAAAAAAAATAATTAAATGATTGCAAATGTCACTTTAAATGAACTTACAATAAGTTTTAAACAAGTAAAAATCGTAAAAACATTAACTAATTGTAACGTTAAGAATTTCATAAAAAGCAAATAGTCATAATTTCTTCACACTATATGAGAACGATACAGTATTCAATCAAGAAAATACGAAAAATAAAAAAAACAATAATACTTTAGAATTTTGAATAATATGCAACGAAAATTATGCCCCTTAAAAATACAATGGGCAATTCATATTTTTGGAATATTGATTAAACTATAATACCGAACTTTCTCGGAATTAAGATATAAATTAATTTCTTTGCATTGTCATTAAAATGTAACATTATAAAAGACAATTCAATAATAAAAAATTAAATCATTTTCTAATTTTATATCTCAATCATATCGAAATTAAACAAGAATATTGAATACATTTCACAGAATCTCGATTCAGACTCGCATTTATTTCTCTACATTGATAATAATAAGTAATATCTCGATGAAAAAAATAAAATTTTTAGCGAAAAGTAATCGGATTGCGAATCTCTGCGAATTATCTCGACTAAAAGTAAATAATGAATAGGTATTTAATTAACTGAATTGATCTCCACGAAATCGTTCGAAATTTCGTGAAGATCGCGATTGAGATGAGCGAAAATCGTCGCAATATATCGCGATATACTTAGCTCCACGCGGGATTAAATTTACCCTATCCGAACTCGCTGGGGCTTTGCAGCACAAACGCGAAAATTCGTCAACGACGTCGCAGCATGCGACTAAGCCTCTAAACGTGTACGCAACCGTCTAACGGCGTGTAACTAATTCCGAATCCATTAAATCCCCTGCATTTACGTTCAACCGTATAAATTGCACTGTAAACGTAGGCAGTAAATCGCGAATCCCGCATGATTTGCGCCCGTAACGTAATTATTGCACTCAATCTGCTTCGAAGCCGCGGGCAAATTCCGCGTCCCGTCGTCCGCGATTTTTGCATCAATGAACTTTACTCATTAGCGCGATTCGTTAATTGCATAATAACAGGGCATGAAAAAGCGTAAAATAAAAAGATCGTCGTTGACATCTTTTCTCTGAGAAGAAACCGCGATATTCTCTTAATTGAGAGAATCAAAATGTCCATGAATTGTGACGATTGGATAGCACTGAGAAAATATCGTCGATCTATTTCCAAAGAGAAGGCACGGAAGTTTCGACATGCGAATAATGTCATTCAACGCCCATTACCGCTATGGAGAAGTTCGTCCATGTTTTAGCGCGTTCTGAATCCGTCGAACATCGGCGTGATAAATCTTCGTTAATGACCTCGCGGATGACTTAACATTACCGATGTTTCTCGTATACGACGCGTGGGTGAGAAACTCTCCTCTCGTATTAGTTGAGTGCGGGATGCAGATTTGCAGAACGCGGCTTTGTTAAAGGCACGGGGATGTCTTTATTAATGACACGCGAGAGATCGTAACATTCGGTGCGGCCATTATTCATCGAGAGTTCGACGTGGATAAGGAGGGCGACAGACAGCGAGAGGGAGAGAGAGAGAGAAACGGAACGCGTAGATGCAGATACCCGGGATATGCATAATCTGCAGTTGCATTAATGTGTGCACGCGCGCATTCATTAGCTCGGCACAATCGTATTATTACCGCGTCTCCCATAAACAAGACCGATCCCGTGGACCCTCGTTTTCGCGCGTGATAAATGATGGAAGCGAGACGTTTCGACTTTCCGACGACCGATGCACCCACGTGCGCCTATCTCGCGGTTTATCATCGACGCCCACGCGGGACCACGTCGGAGCCGCGTTGTTGTCGCACGTAAATCAAAATCGCAGGCGCCATCTTGTCGGTCCGCTTTCTCCTCTTCCGATATGACGCTGCGGGATAAATGCCGAAGCTGTGACTGTTACGTGTTGTATTGCTCAAAATATTATCGATTAATGTTGATACTCAATATTTTCATGCGAAAATTTATTTTCATCGCGACTGAAAATGCCTTAATACTTTCGATAATATTGAATTTTGATCAAATCATCAATTAAAATAAGAATATATAAAAACAAATATATAATATAGATGATTTATATCGCGCATATTATTTAAATAATATAATTTTTAAGTCTATTAATTTCTTAACAATTATGTGTCCAATAAACAATTTCTAAGAACAAAGCGATATCGAGAAATTCTTATACTACTACAAGAGAAAGAATATTAATATCCTTCAATCAAAATTCCCCCCTGATTTCATGACAAATACAAGGACTACCGAATCCGATTGACAGATATCAATCCGAAGATCGATACTCACTCTTTTACTCCGTTTGTCCTTCTTTCTCTTTCTCTTTCATTTTTTTTCCTCACTCTTCATTTCAGCAGCGGGTCAATGTTACCTGTCTTATCGGTTCCATCACCCAATGCGAGATCGTCAATTAACCGACCGGAGTCTCCCTATCAAACGACGGACACCGATCTAACAAGATTTTTCATCGGCCAACGCGACCAGAACGACCGGACGACTGATTTAAATAAACCATTACTGGATGGTATCTTTCATCGGCGAGCCCGCGCCTCCGACGAATTCTGACATTCATTTCTTGCCGACGCCCTTAGCGGGCAAAAATAAGAAGGAAAAAGAACAAGGGACGTACAACGGAATGCACCACCTGCGAAATAGTGGTAGTCACTACTAATTAGTAAAAGCCGAACATGTTAACAGCTATACTTTAATGTCTCGAAGAAATTCACATTACATAAACTGTTGTTTTAAAAACAATTTTATTCTAGATATAAAAAAGACTTCGTTTTCGAATTACTAAAATGCACATCGATGGCCTTTGAATATGATTTTTCAAGATTTCTTCAAATTTCACGGACATATCGAGATTCTAACAATCTTTCTCCCTCAAAACAGCAAAGCCATTTGTATTTATTTTTCCCACGAAGAGAGATAACTTTCTATCAATGACTTCATAGGATGTATTCAAAACTTTTAAAATATCCTGAATCATCTTCGACGCTAATGGCAATCGTAACACAAGGCTTGTCAGCCATGACGTACAAGCTAATATTGATCGGTACGATTGATAGAGCCTGTTAGCCACACGCTTCTTATAGGAAACGAATATGTTCGCAGTTCAAGCCTGTTAACGCTGCCGAGAGCTGATATCTGTGTTCGCCACGGCAGAACGTAGCTGGTCTTGCCATGGTCGTGGTATACGTCGTGTACCGACGGATATTCATCTTAGCGGCCTTTGTCCCAAGCAGCATTGTCCGTACTGCTAAAGCCCACGGACTGAATTTCGCTGGAACTATCGACCAAGGCGACGATAGGGTGTCAATTTAGAAGACGTTTTATGGGTCATACGTGACATGCACCGTCCGTCAATGAATGTGATTCGTAGTAATAACGTGACCGGACTTAAGACTCGAAATACACGACATGAAGAAAATGAAGTTCTATAAAAGGTAAATACAAATCAATTTTTTCAATAACAAGAGAAAAATTACTAAAGATATTTTAATATTTTATCAGAATTTTATATTTTATTTGAAAAATAATCAAATTTTATTTCAAAACGATATCTAATTCTTGCAAGCCCCTTTGTTTTAGAATGAAAAAGTCATGTATATACATTTTCGCAAATCTCAAAGTTCTAGAATTTCTTATGTCTTATATATATATATATATATATATATATATATATATATATATATATATAATATTTAAATCTTAGAGTTAATTAATAATAAACGTAAATAGTTATCGCAAATATTGTATGATTTGATTTAATGTTATTGGTATCAAATTAGATGATCAAGAAATGCTGCGCAAGCCAGTAAAGATCGAAGATTGCTTTCAAAAAGTTTATTTAAAAAATCTTGAAGTATTTTCAATACAAAGATATTTTGAATATGAAGGTTAAAAAACTTATTTCTTTCTTTTCCATTTCAGTGCGAATTTAATACACACAGTCTGCAGCCACAATGTCTGTTTAATTCAATGTACCGTTGCATAAAATGATGCAACATTAAACGAAATCTGCCGCAAGCTTTCGTACGCAAGAAATTGCACGTGCGAGGATGCAATTTTTAAGGGACGCATCGCGGTGTATACGGGAGAAGAGTAGTCGCGACGTCAATTTAAAGCGTGTTTTATGAGTCGTGCGTGATACGTAATCTCACGACTTCTGCTTCTACCGACTGCGAGCCGTTCTCCGTGTGCTCACTTCCGAGAACAGCGGTCCTCCGATCCGCGCCTCTCGTTTAAAAGGATGATATATCGTATTTGCTTTACAAGACGCTCTCGATAACCCCCGATCGAGTCGGGCCGACGATCGGGATTATTAATTACTATCGAATTCCGTTTGACACGCCTTCGCGCCGTCCAAAACTCACGTTCGTACGCAGAGATTTCAAGATTTCGACGACTCACGCCCACAAACTCTTCTTATCAAATACCGCCCCTCGCATAATTGCGCGCATGACTGCTGCTTTATCCTTACTTTATACTTACCTTTATGCTTACTTTTAACTCGAATTTAGTTTATAAATTGAAATTTTGAAGACTAATCTATATAATTCATATATCTTCAAAAATAACGAGATAATTTGTCTAATTAAATACAAGTTTTCAGATAAATCCTAAATACTTTTTGAAACTTTGCTTATATTCATACAGAATTTCGCTCGAAGTAAAAATATATTTATATTTTTTTTATGTAAATTAATGGATTTTTGTACAGGACTTGTAAATTTATATTCAATAAATTGTACCTTGTTCAATGTTTATTGTTTGTCACAAATTTATGAAAACTTCTATTAACTGTTTGTTATTCAAATTATTAAACGGTTTTTTGCACATCAATAGCTTGAATTCCACTGCATGAATTTTAAGCGTGTCTGAATGAGAAGAATTATCGTGAAAACTGCGTAAAAAATACCAAAATCCATAAAATTCAGTATGTTTTAAATTTATAAATAAATAAACTCCATGCGCAGATATCGATATAGTATACTCCTATTCAATTTATATTATATTCTAATTTTTCGAAACGTTCACTGATCACTAAATCCGCTCTGACTATCCAATACTTTTACGTTTCAAATTTCGCGAGCGCAGTGCGTGTAAACAAACTGATTTCTCACGCAGAAATGCATCGCTGAACAAACTTTGGGCGTGACCAACGCGTGCATAAATCGCGTGAGCTAAAGCAAAAATTCGAAGGCATACGATGCACGCATGTGTATCAGGAAAATCTATCTTAACAAGCCAATCTATCTAAAACAATTATATAGCCTTTTTATTATGCTTTCATCTTTTCAAGAATTATATCAGAAATATTTATATGCCACACTGATAACAAATTCTCGCATGCAATTTTAGTATTTTATTTCACGTAAACAAATCTTATTATTCGAAATTATACGTTCAAAAATAGATATTTATTTTATTGCGAAATATCTTCCATCCGAATAATTGTCCGAAAAAGTTGAAAAATAGGACAATAGTGCTTTCATATTTATATTCACATTTGCTTTAATTATTTAGCTAATTTCGCAATTCAACTGAATTATTTGGCTTATTAAAAGGACTTTGACGGACATACATTTCCATTGAATGCTTTCTTTTCTCGCTTGTGACAACGAAGTGAGATGTATGTGCATCCTCCTGTCGCTCTCACCGCGCCCATACGTCCATATATGTCGCGCGTACGCGTGGTTGCGCGCGAGGCGTGTCACCGCGCGATGTGATTTAGTAAAGAGCCCGAGACTCGATGGATCATTTATTGAATGGTAATCTTCGTGCCCCCGAGAATCATTTCCGAAGTACGTCCTCGGAGATCGTCGATGACATAGTTGTCGTGATAGCGCGTTGCATCATCCTGCAACAAATCAATATTCGCAATTGAACGCGCTCGTAATAAATTGCAACTTCATAAATCGCATTTTGCTTCAGATAAAAATTAATCTCTCTATACGTGCATCTTTAAGAATGAAAAATATTTATATCGATAGAGAAGTAACACAAAATAGAAAGATACCAGATTTTGATTCAGTGTCGAGAAAAAAATGAGTTATAAATAAAATATGAGTGAAAAATATGAAGAAAAAAAAATAAAAAGAGAAGAAAATGAAAACAGAATGGAAAGGAATGAAAGAAGAGAGGAAGATACAAAGATAGCTTGGCGGAATCTCTCTATACACGCGGTGTAATTAATATATGACAGTTCGTCGAACGGCCCTGAACTGCTTGCACATGATGCACGCCCATAGCACCGGGAATACAATACGTATAAATCGTCATGAATTTTGAGAGGTCTGCAATTTCGTATTCAATTGCATTTTCGTACAGGCCCGGCCCGTTCTCCGTCGCCGCCTCCTACCATCGGCAACACTTTGCCGTTCGTCCTCTGATTGTAGGTTCGGGTGACTTAGCCCATGGCACATCGCGTCTGTGCACGAGCAGTTTCCAACGAGATTAGATCACGCTTCTACTAACATTTTCGACTGTAGAAATCACAATAAATATTTGGTATTCCGTCGCCGGTATTCGTAGTTCTCATATTTAAGACCGTCTTAAGTATAGTCTTAAAGTGTCATAGACCAATCACAGAGATTATTAGTCTCTTAAGACGTTACTTAAAATAAAAACGGATTATCGGTCTACATGAGAAAAATACAAGAACATAAATCGAAAACATATTTTTTCGACAGGAATCTGCGTGAGTCTAAGATTATTGGAGACTTTCGAGATTAATCTCACTTTCGGTGTTAAATAAGTGTGAATGGCTTTCTTATTTCTTCCATTTCTCGTGACTAATGCTACAGAGTTTAAATTTAAGGAACCTCCCACGTTCCCAAAGACACATGTAAGGGAAGCAGAAGCTGCGGAGAATTAAGGATACGCGCGCACATGCTCTAATTCTCGAAAATCGCACAAACTTCAAATGTGCAAGCGAGGTAACTCCGCGCGATTCGCAAGTTCGTGAAACACATTCGGAACAGTTTCGTGGATGAAAGAGAGGGCGAAACATTCGGGTGGGCAAAGTGAATTCACGGCGGCGGCGCGGCGGCGACGGCGGGCGGACTCCTCGACGGACGAGCGATATTTCAAGTTTGGATGAACGCGACCTGATTCCGTCATAACGACGGAAACACCGGAACTTGCACCCGTCCTGAGTACAGCGTAAACTTCGCGCAGCACGCGATTTGACTTAACGCCGCGCAATATTTCTCCTGTCGTTCCGATGCAGACGTTCGCGCGAAGTTCTATTTGAAACATGGTCGACCGAGAAAGTGATTTCATCCGTATCGACTTTCGGACTCCTCCTCCGCGACCAAGCGCTCTGCACTCCGAGAATCATGTTGACAGACTGTACGCTTACATGTTGTGTCTAAAAACTCGTAGCATGTGCGTGTGCAGTATAGTTTGTATTTCTCAAACTAACTTTTTTATCTATTTCGTAACATCATTCATATAAGAATATATTCTTCAGAATTTTAATTTTTAACATCAAGAATATATTTAAGAAAAAATATATATTAAGAAAAAATTATAATATATATTGTAATATATTAAATATATTATATATTAAAATATATTAAGAATATAAAAAACAGATAAAATTCTATATTAATATAATCTATATACATACGTATTATATATTTAATATATGTACTCACAATGATCGATATTAATAAAAGTCTAATAAACCAGACTCCAGTGATTCAATAATTCATTATATTCATAATTCCATTGCAATTGATCTTTACTATTATAATTTGTTATTGCCATATAAAATATCACATTCATGATTGATTCTACAGATTTTTATGATATCAAAGATATACGTAAAAATGTATTAAGGTGTCAAAAAATATAGAAAATATATTCTACGGGGAATAAAAGTTAAATTGTGAGAATTGACTGATAAGGCAAAACGGATATGTGCCGAGTGCAAGGGATATAAATCTCATGATAAATCGAGTGCTGGCGGGGGTGTAGGGGAATAAGCAAATGGCAGTGGGAAGGCCACCCTACAGGTGGCAACACCCACACACGTACACACATATAGACGGAATGCGCAGCTAGACGTATAATGCAATCGAATTACCCGTACGAAGGAGACTCCATCTATCATCCCGATCTCATCCGCCGGCTTAGGCGACCCCGATACGTCATTTTCCAAATCTCGCGGCGGCGGAGAATGCCGGAGAGATTCCCGGATCGACGCGTCGGCAAAAGCCGAGAAAAAAAAAATCTGAAAGAGAGGAACGGAAGAGGAATCGAGGGAAGCGCGATAGAGCGGAGGAAATAAACCGCAGACGTCGACGGCGTCGCGACGCTCTCCGTTGCCTGTCAAAACTGACGTCTGCCTCGCGAGATCACCCGCCGTGACCGATAAATTATGTCACGACTGCGTGAGAGTAAATGAATCCGTGTTCCGTTCCGTTTCCGAGAATGATATTTACGAATTTTGAATAGATCCATTTTACATGCAATTTATATCACGATAAAAATAAATAAAATTATTATTATTAAAATTGCTCATAAATATATAAAATTTATAAAATATTTAATTTGGCCAGTATAAGAAAAATTATTCCTATAAATTTACTAGAGATCGTTAAATTATCGATTTCATAAATAAGATTTCACAAATCTTTCCTTTTTTAGACATGGAGACTATATTGATCTTTGATTCCACGAATCCAATCATAATCTTTGGATCTATAAATCTTTCGTTCGACATGTAGCCACGCCTTTACTTAGCTTATCCTTGATACTAAATTTCTTCTTCCATAGATTCGACTTATCAAACTTGGTTCTTAGATTGGAAAATCCTAGTGCTGATTCTCAGTTCCCCACCCACAATCTTCTCTAATAAATCCCTAAATCTACGAGATTCTTATAAAGACCGACATGCGTATATGTACTCGCGAACTTTCTAACAACGTGATTTTAGCTACATCAACGTTTCATTTCTGTATCATAAAACGTTCTAATTAATCCATTTAAATTTTTTATCACAAATTTTTTATCACGTCCTAATTAAACTATTCAAATTTTTTTGTTCCATTTAAAGACGTATAATCGCGTCACTTCTGATGTGTGTGTTTGTTTTTCACACGGCCATTGCCATCGGGATGCAATTTAAGCTACTCTTCTTCGGGATCCACCCAGAGAAACTTCATCGAAGGTCGGTAATTACATGGCGGACAGGTTAGAGGGAAGAGTTATGGTACTCGAATAACCATGGTGTCTTATGCGAGTGGGCAGTAACTTGACCAAGGCATTAAGGCGATCTCCCGCGGCGACCATGCATACATTACCGGGGACCAACGCCGTTTACTCTTTCTCTTCCCTCGCACGACGACGCGCACGCTTAAAGATGAAACCCGCGGAGTCGATTAGTAGCCTACTCCGCGAGAATGATCTACAGCATCCTCTCGTTCTTCCGATTTTAAAAGATCGACCGTAAAATTAAATAGCCTGATCTGGACCTCATCTCAACTTACGTCAATTTTTCGTTCAAACGTAGAATTAAACCTTAAACGTTAAAAACTATTTTCTTAACAATAAAAATAGCTATTTGTTGAACTTGTTAATCTCATTGATCAACAGAAATCTAAATACCAAATGAGAGTAATCTTGTCAGAATTTCGATACAGGAAATATCAAGATTAATGAAGGAAAGAAAATTTTGCAATGTTACATATTTTAGTATAATTACGTTATATTTTTTATAAACACATATGTAACTGTTATGTAGCACTAATTATAAATATCTATTATAATTTAAATTTTTTAATATCTCGTATGCATAAAAAACGATTTTGTTGAAGTATAGATCTAAAAATAATTTGGTTTGGATCATTAAAATAATTTTATAAAACATTCAAACTGGTTGCCAGATTGTTAAAATTGTTTGTCATCAATGCTTAAGCTTCTACATAATTATTTTGATAATATATAACAGAAATTCTCAGATCTGTATCTAGCTAAAATTTTAGACACTTCAGCAAAATCGTTCTTTCCGTGCACATGTGTTTGAGAAGATCAAAGCAGGTATAAAATTCAGATTAGGTCAAACATAGGTTCGTTTTTCGTCCATCTGTCCTCCGGAAAAAAAAGACATATGTTTTACCGTCCTCTCATAGGTACCGTAATTTCATGGTTGATTATAGAGCGGCCAAAAGAGAACCGGCTCGTTAAGAAACGGTCACATTAAGATTAGGTGGAAGTCGAATGCGTTTGAACATTTAGATTTCTCGGGCCCGAAATTGTTGCTTCATATCTTGTTTTCCAGCAATGATACACGTTGAGAGCACTATATCGCTCGTTTCAGTACACGAGGTTCGATGCGAAGATAATCATGATTACATCGCCCGAAGACGTTGGGTACACGTCGTGTTACAAACAGTGGCGATCATCGACCTTGTTGTTTCGAAATAAACGTAGGATAGAAAATATGCATAATTATGATACTACTTTTATATATAATCAAGAAAATAATGACAAACATGCCCTTAGTCAGAAGCTATATCTTATTTTGCATCATAATTGCCTTCTGCCCAAGTTTCTCTCAAGAGTTTATTAAATATTTCGGTTCTTCTTATCAATAACCGTCTTCTCGCGTATTTACATTTTTCGTAAACTCGAGATCTTTTTATTTCAATTTTCAAGAAGATTTTCTCGTTCTATTTGTGCTTTTCATTATTCTCTCATCGACGTCATTTTGTTTCTTTCGTCGCAAAACGATCTCTCCCAAACGAGACGACGTCTACTCATTGATGAGCCATCATCGCGAGCAGTTGCGATTCATTAATAATTTTAATAAGGGATCTTAATAGAAAGCGCCGATCTCGCCTCCTACTCCTCCGTCGGAGATAATTTTTTTTTTATTCGGCAAAATCGAAGCAGAGCCAGCTGTCCGTTCGCGATTATCATTCGCCGTTAATTTGCACGGGCTCCTTTCCGGGACGATTCATCCGGCAGGGAGCAAAGTTCCTTTCGCGGACTGTTTCATCATTAAAGATTATCGGGAGAGCGCGCGACTGCTTCTTTCACTATAACAAGCTACTCGTCCGACTGCCTATGAATTACAGCACCGTCTTGCCCTCGCATTTGATGAGACTCTCATCGAGAAAATCTCGATATCTTATATAGTAGCTTGCGCGTGCTGCAATAAGAAACTTCCGTATACGAAGCGGAGAAGCGCAAAGTATTCCCGATCGGCGTCGATCGGCGATTTCCTGCAAGATTATTGTCTTCCGCTCGGCAAATCAATATCGCAATTTTGTAATCCACTTTTAAAACCTCTCGAGGCTGTCATTTTCTATACACAAGATGCATTTTGAAACATAGGTATATGATTACGATATGTACATATATTCGTTGAAAAGTTAAGTGCTAGATGGATTGTGGTTAACAAACTCACGTGAAGCAAAGCAATTTATGACATTAACCATATTCTACATTGATAGCCGAGACAGTTAAATTAAAGAGGATTGTAAGAAGTACATCATACAGAAATCAAATTGAATTCCTTTTTATCTCAAATAATTTTCTGAATAAAAGTTTGTATGACTAAATTACCGATAATCGTCTCTACTTAGTTTTTACACGGGAGGTAACACAAAAGAACAAGAGTCTCTTAGCAGCAGGATATATTTCAGCATCGTACGGCTATAAAATCTCAACCGTAACAGCGAATTAATTATTTTACATGGGCGCCGTTTTACTAGCGCGTCAATCATCGATAGACACCTGATGCGCCAATGATTAATGGTCTTCCTCGATTACATGGAGAAGACTTTGAGAGAACGGGGGCCGGTGATCGACTCCACGGCAATCGGAACAAAAAGACTTCGAAGGCGCCCGCCTGTTTCGGGATTCCAAAAAGGGCGGACAGGCGAAAGGAAAAGCGGTACTTCGGCATCGTCATCGTCGTCGGTGTCGTCCGGTGATTCGACGACTTGCGCGGCCGTAGATCAGCCGAATCGCGCTCATAAATCGTGATTAAATCGAGCGAGACTCGTAAATATCGCGGTTGAATGTTTGAAAAGAGACCCGCGAACAAAACTGACATGAGAAGAAAGGTGAGGATAACGAAGTCTCGAAGCTGCGAAGAGTAGCATATGTAAAAAAAAATTTGGATTGCGCAAATTTTCATTCAAAGCAAAAATAAAATCAATTTTGAAAGTATCAAAATTTAAATCAAACATGTAATGAACTTTAATTGATCCTATTCATATATCCTTCTTTTTTTTTAAATATATATATAATTTTGATTACATGTTTTCACATTTATTTTTGTTACGCAAAAAAGTATATCGCAAAGATTTCAACATTCACGTTGTCTACATTTTCGTTATTAAACTGATCTCGTTGAAGAATTCCGCGGCAATATCGTGGTTGTCGCAGGATAGACGCTCAACTCATCGTCGGTTTATTTACGGAAAATTTCGTTTATCCTCGCCGGCGTGAACGAGCAATTTCTAAAAAAAAAAGTCAGCTGGAGGAAACGCAACGCGTTTTATCATACGTAATCTCCTCTTCCTCGCTCGTGTTCTTGACGTAATAGAGGCTTTTGATCTTGCCTCCCGCTATTTTAAACCGCAAACGTAAGTACCTACGATCACTCCATATGGGTTGTCATAGGCGACTTGTTCCCCACAACCCCGTTCATCATCTTCGTAATACCTTTCGTTCCCGAGGGTCTTTTTCTCGGCCTGTCTTTGAACGCGCCAAGATGCGATAATTGCGTCATTTTTCTCACACGTGTCTTCATCTCTCGTGGGAGTACGTCTCTACCACACAACTCGTTAATTCGTATTCGCAAACCACGTTTATGTTAAATGCAATCTTGTATCTAGTTTGTTGTAACATTATATACATGGAAAAAACGATTTTGTTGAGGGATCTAAAATTTTGCTAGATACAGATCTGAAAATAATTTTGTTGGACCATCAAAATAATTTTGTAGGAACTTTAAAAATAATGCAAAAGCTTTTGATAGTTTCAAAAGTTTCTAGCAACTAGTTTAAGTTCTACATAATCATTTTGATAGTTCAACAAAATTACTTTTCTGATCTGCATCCAGCTAAAATTTTAGATCTTTCAGCAAAACTGTTCTTTCCGTTTAATAATTTTTTATTAAAGAATTTCCTACTTATATATCGTATTATATCGTATTTAATATCAACTAGGAAATTTTGTAACAAAAGTAGCTCAAGAAATGTTCACGTTTACCTTTTTTAAACTATTTTATTTTAAATATCTGTTAGTGCGATTGTACGCGACAAAATATTTCATTTGCTATAGCTTTCGCTTCTGTATGAGACGATCCATCACAGAGCATTTTGCTTTTTGCATGACACAGGCTTGCCCACCGATCAAATGATCGAAAATCACAGTGACATCAGTGGCGCAGATTCGCTCATTGACAAAGTGATGCATTAAGCGAGCCGAAAACGCGCGCGACGTCGGCAGGGGATTTTATCCGAAATATCAACGGTCCCCGAGGGATCGGTTCCGAAGGGAGAGTGCTGTTCATAGTCTAAGGGTCCCGGACTGACAGCTCGCGCCATATATTGATGATGTGTCTGAGCTCGGGCTTCCATTTCACGGCGCTCTGCCTCCGTCTGTCGTATCCGGTTTCGCGGCATTTTCCACCCGGTGCCCCCATGTTACACACACGTTTCTCGTTCTCGCGAGATCGTGTCTCTGTAATCCTTGATACTCACTTACAGATGCCTCATTTGCACTCCGATAAGATAGTCCTCTCGGTATTCAACGCACAAATTGTTATGCGCGTACGAATGAATGTTCAATGTGTATATCCGAAGAATATATGCGAAGAACGCAAGTTACGTTCTTAAAACCTTCGAAGGTATTTTTACGGAAATATTTAGTGAAAGTCGCATTTATAGAATTCGCGCAAAGTTTTTATAATGAAAAATTTTCGGATAAATGCACAGATACAGATTTGATGAATTAAGTAATAATAAATTTGTATTATGATCCAGTAAAAAAATATATACGATTAAACATCTCCGGAATTATATTAAAAAGATGTTATTTTTCATAAATTTGAAATAAACTTTCCCTTTGTGTAAACTTAAACGACAATGAAGAAATTATTCCACAAACTTATGTAGACATACAATATAATAGTAAGATTCAATATATGACCGAGATCGAATAATAGTATCCGAGATTGCTTGAAAACTAATTTATAACTACCCGTAACGGATAAATTTGCACATGGGATATGGCACCAATATCGTTAGTCGGCAGAGTTGCAGAGTGGACTCAATTATATCGATGCCATATTCCGTGCATGACGCGACAGAGAGGTTTCGTTAACGATGGACTATCATAGCGCGTAATACTTCCGCCTATAGTTTGCGGTAGATTAATACGGAATTTATGGACAAAGTTCGCTCGTATTGAGCTTCGGAAAGTTTTTGTTGGTTGCAGCTGCACCGCGAGTACAACACTGCGATCACAAATTTCAAGGCTCCGTAGAAAAATCTTGGGAAAACTACAGATATCTTTATTCATACTTCCTCGAATTGTGTATTTAGAAAAATAAAAGATTCTATAAAACAAAATAAATTCTATTCCATTATTTTCCTTTTCTCTCTCTTTATTTATTAATTTTTTTTAATTTATCAATTTTGTAATTATCGCTTTCGTATGCTTTTCTTTTAAAACGCATCACCGAATTCGCTTTATTTTTAATCGAGGAGAGAGAGAAGCAGATCCAATTTTCAGTCAAAATTGAAGATAGTGGATATACGAAATATACGAGTCAATGAAGCTATTCACGGTGCATATTAACCGCTTAAGATTAAAGTAACTTCAGCTCGGCGCTCGCTCGACCGAGGAATTTATCCCCCTTTGTATAACCTACTCCAATTTTTTCCCACCCTATACGCTCGAGCTCGGGAAAATAACTAGCTCGCTAGATACCCGGCTCGCACGGGCGACGCCTTCCCTCTTTCTCTCTTTCAGCAGAACGTCGGCGTCGCGACGCCTCGGCCGCGGCTTAACCTACGGCGCGCCGCGGGACGAGGGAAAATTGGAAATGCGGCTAAAACAAGGAAAAAGTTAAATTAAATACTCCGCAGTCCGCACGCCTGCCCGCGTCCTTTTTACCCGGATTTTTCAATTTCCTCCGGAGCTTCCTTTCCTTCACTACCCCACTGGCACTACCGCCTCCATCGAGGCGCATCCTCCTTCGTGCGGACCGCCGCTGTCACTCCGCTTCGGTCCGCCACACTCTCGCGGAATGATAGCTCGAGTGGCTCCTGACTTCTTTAAGGTAATCACTCGAGAAATTCCGGTAGCGGCGGCGCTTCCTCAATTGAATTTCATGCCGCTCGCGCCGCACTGCTAATGAGGAGGCGACCGCCGAGAAGTTTCTTGCCAATTCTTAGGCGTGACCGAATAAAACGATGTACGTGTTCGAAGTCGCCAAGATCCCCGATAATGCAAGACCACGACCACGTTACGGAAAAAAAACTTCCTTTGAGTTTCAAACAGAGTTTAAAGAAAACAGAGAAATATGAGGAGGAGCAACAAATTTGTCGATAGTAAAATGAAATTGTGTAACTTTTTTTCAAGAAGATATAAGTCAATTATTATATATTAGCGAATTCCAATGCACCTTACTAATATGCACACATTTCGCATTCTGTTACAATTTAATTGCAACAGTCATAAATTAATTAGAAGTTTCTTCTAAAACAAAACAAAAAGAGTGGCATCATTCTTTTTTAACTTATGAATTTCTCATTTTTCGCAACAAATTCTTTATAATATTTGGGAGGAAAAGAGATAAAGATGCTTGTTAGCATCATTATTATTAAAATAATTATTAATATCGAGATATTACCATTCTTGTTCAATTTAAGACTGTGTTTTAACACCGAAAATTTATTCAGCGCACAATTTGGGGAACTTGAAAAATATATAAATTCACAAGAAATATTTGCACAAAGATCTAGCTGACCGCATAGCGTATCTTTAATTATTTGTTGTGTTTTCACATATCGGTCTATATTTTATTTCTTATCTTATGAGTTTCTGTTCTGAATTAGTAAAACTTCTTAGTATTAGTAAAACAAAGGTGACTTCTTGCGCGTAGTATTCGAATTTAGGATGCCCTTCCGGCGATATGTAATTTTCTAATTTAACAAATTCTCTCAATCTAAAAAACGCGCTTCTTAACAGAGAGGACGGACAGGTGCGCCGGGATATCGAATCGGCAAGTCCGAGCCTTCAGCTCCGCCGGAATTCTCTAACCGCCTCGATAGAGTCATTATCGAGCAGGTGAATCCGCATACGAAGCTATGAGCTCGACGGGCACATAATTTTCGGGCCACACCGGGAGTAGCTTACCTCCGCGTAATGCAGCTGCGTGAGCAGGTAGATAATCAGCCCGCGCGGCTCCGACTAATAATTGAAACCGAAATCCGTTCGCACACATACACACATGCACACGTGTGCAGTGCACCAAACACGAAGAGAATGCAGAACGAAATGCTCGAAACGCACGCGAGTTGTTAACCGTAATTGTGCCTGTACGTTGCCGACTTTATTATGATTCATTAACGTTGCGATTGGCGGAAGGTAAAAATAACGGGAACGAAGCTCGGATTATAATAGAGAGAACGTCGGAAATTCTTGTGGGTGTTTAAGGGCGATATTATCATTATTTTAACATCAATTCTAAACATCTAAATATTAATATTTGTCTGAGGCGAAAGATTGTTTTGTCACTAATATATAATACATGGGAAGAACAGTTTTGAAGAATTTCTAAAATCTAAAATCTAAAAATTTAGCCAGATACAGATCTGAGAATAATTTTGTTTGGACCATCAAAATAATTAGGACGTTCAAATTGGTTGCTAGAATGTTAAAACTTTTCGCAGCATCAATACTTAAGCGTTCTACATAATTATTTTGATGGCCCAACAAAATTATTTTCAGATCTGTAGCCAAATTGTTAGATACTTCAGCAAAACTGTTCTTTCCATGTAGTTCTTAGAAAGAGACTACCTAAGTATTCAATCTAAGAGCAGGCAAGGAAAGTATTTGTTAAACAATTAAGGTTCTTTTCCCGGAAGGAGATATCCATGCGGAATAATTGCAAGACACTTCCAGAGACACAACTGAGAATGGCTTTTGGGAAAAACAGGAGGAGGCAAGAACTTTTCTCCGGAAACACATTAATCCTCTGGAAGAAAGGCCCCTATTCGACTGCGCTCGATAGCAGCAATAATAATTTCTTTATCGGCTCGAGCGCGATAGCCGTCAGAGATTTTTTTTTTTCAACGTTTTTCCAGCGATCTACCCGCCGCGATTACGATCGCGTTCGAGGCAAGCCTACCGTGACTGACGAGTAGCCTCCGCTTTTAGAGCGAAAAAAAGAGAGAAAAACGCCACTCTCGCGGCTGATACGGTAATTACCGGTCAGATAGGTCGCGGCCACGCTCTAACGAGCGGCTTCATTAACGAAACAATCGACACTATTCGACAAGTAGATTTCGCGTCAATATTAACAGCGTTTTCCACTCATTAGCGGGGGCCGAGCGCCACGCGCGCGTCCGAGGGTAGATTGGAAAAACGCTCGAGCTTTCTTCTTCATCCCTCTCTTTTTCTATTTAGCCTTTCGAACAAAATCTCACGGAAACGGAAACGTGGAACCGAACACGACGGAACCGCGACTCGGATACGGAAGCCAGTAGAAAACGCGAGGCGCGCGGGTAATCGCTCGTTAACATTGAATTTCGCGTAGTTTACGGGAAGAGAACCGACGGAAACAAAAGCGGTATTGAAGCTTCATTTGCAGTTCGCGAAGTTACTGAAACGTACTGTACGTTATTTCCATTTTCCCCGCTTTCCATCCCTCCACGCATTGTCTGCTCCATTTCCATTTTTCAAATCGTGTATACTTTATTATTATTAACTTTATCAACATGGCGATTGTAAAATCTCCGCGAGCGTCGCTTGCGCTTCCGTCGCGCGTTAACGCGTCGTGTTTATTGTTATCAAAAATGCACGCAGCGAGGAAAACAGAATTATTTATTAATCGGCCGGATACACGCGTGAAATAGACCGAAAATTATTACGTAAATATTTTCTGGCGGCCAGAACAAATTTTTGGTGCTCGAAAATATTCATATTACTCCGAAAAAGAAAAAGGATTAAAAGCTCTCGCGCGCATTTTCATTCGCCGAAATTAATTAACGTTGTACGGCTTTAGCGACCTCCGAACAATGTAAATCCGTCGAAAAATTAGTCACAGTAAATCAGGATTTATGAATTTCGACGGAAATAAAAACTTGGCCTACGGAACGGGTTTCACCTGCCGTTGCCCAATTTCACGGGTATAGATCGATCGAGGATCGACGATGGATCGAGGATGGACGATAGGAAAATCGCCGTGATAATCGCCGCCAGCCTACGCAGGCTGAAAAATCGGGAACGGGTCCTTCTTGGCGCCACGGTTATTATCCCTCCATCACGAGTTAATAATGGCATGCCTGCAATCTGCCGGTGTTTGTACAAAAAATTATATATATCGTATACTGGGTCGTTTCTCTGTAGATAACACTCAAGAATTTCGTTTTTGAATTTAGATATATATCTCTCGATGTTGCATGATTATGGAGAATTGTATTTTTAAGTAATCCTAAAATCCTGCACTCTGTTATTATCAGAATAAAGCGAGAGAGAGATGGACCTAGAACGGATGAAGAGATTATTCGTAATTCGGAGACGAACTTTATCAAATTAAAATCAAATTTTCGAAGACCACATGTAGATAAAAATTTCTGATATGCAGTCGCATATATTATAGAGAAATAAAAATGTTTAAAATCGTTAATTTGATTTCAAAAAATAAGAAAAAATGATTCTCAGTGTAGAAGTCACTCGTGTTAGCGAGATTGAAACATAAGCATTCTGACCTTTGTATATTAAAACGTTTGCGGCTCGGTAAAGCCACCAACATACGGATCACGCAACCAATTAAGTCGTCAATTTTCATTTATCTCGAGACTGGACGTCGCTTCAAAAATAACGCAGATAAGTCGATTTAGTCGAGAAATCAGTCGCACTTTGAAAGGCGCCATCTGCGAGAACGATCTTTCTCCCGCTTCTTTGTTGCCCGTTCGCCGCTCAGTTTACGGGCGTTTCGCGGGGAAAAAGCCCATATTTTTTTCTCAGTTTTGTTCCGCCTCCTACCGATTGTCTATCTCGCGACAGCCGGGCGTCCAGCCGACCGGTCGTCGTTGGTAATAAAGACATTAACCGGGCAGGGCCGCGCGATCCTGCGGCGCGATGAAGACCTTCCCGTTCCCTTTCAGGAGGCCACTTAGTTCAGCCAGAGCGAGGCAGAGACGCCTGCTTTCGGCGAAATGATTTACGCCTCGCGAACTGTAATTATTAAAAGGGTCTTCCGCGAGATTGCCTCCGTTTGCTAGATCCGCACTGGTTAACCCTACGATCTAACCCGACTTCAAAGCATATATTATCTTTCTTTTTTAATAGCTTGAAGGACGACGGCGTAGGTTTTACTAAGATTAATTTAAAAAATGCAAAACTCTCTCTTTCTCTTCTAAAAAAAAAATAAAAATTATTATTTTAGCCGATTAAATGGTCGATTCATATATAAAATCAAAATTTTACTAATCGTAAGATTTAATTTATAAAATGCAAAATTTCGGAATAGAAACAAAAATAAAAATTATTAGTAAATTATTATAATTTAATTAATTATTATTAAAATTATTTCAGCTCCAATTAACTATAGCTCATTTACATACAGAATCAAAATGTTTAATTACAAGTATAATAGAAGATGAAATGGTGATAACAGATCGAATATCCGTGTTATTAAGCAAAACTGCACGAGAAGATCCAACCTGTTCACGAAACACAATCTAAAAGACCGAACTTTATACTTGCGCAGGGATCTCAGTCGGTCGTCGCTTTTATGCCGCCGTTCCCGAGCGAAAGGAAAAAATGATGGCTCTGCAAAGGATGATAAAGGCCCGAAATGAGTCGTCGTTCCGAGTTCGCGGTTCGAATTTCCGGCACGTTATGTGCCGTCATAACCGGGATTTAAAAGACACGAGTAACGAACGAACGACACTCCGGAGACGACTATAGCGCCGGGTTTATTTTCATTCGCGTTATTGTCCCACCGACTTCGATGCAACGATGGCTTCTCGTTCTCTGGAGTATCATTGATATCCGGGCACGCCGATACGCGTCGAAGGGATTTACAATGGCAGGCTCATCTCGCGAAAAAAGAAGCCGATCGTTCCTAAGAGCTGACTCGATTAATTCTCTGAAACGTCATTCGATTTTTATTATATTCAAAAAATACACGTTAATTTGATAACTCAAAATTATTCTAAATTTTTCAAATTTGTTAAACGTAATTTCGATAAGTCACTATAAAGAGTCACTAACCTATATCTTATAATTATATTATGTGCATATAAAAATTATTAAATTAATAATAAGCTTGAAAATGTAAGACATAAAGTCTTTAAAAAATCGGGACATGCTGGATGTAATAATATGTTTATTGACGTTTAACATAATACTACTTTTAATAATCAAAGAATTATAAAAATATCGCTGATACCAGTTGATATCATCCTCATATCTGTACGAATAAAAATAAAAATGAAAGTTTCTATTACGTAAATTTAATTCATTATGTAAATTCAATTGATTGAACGATCGTGATGATAATCGTGATAATAAGAAAAGAAATCTCGTTGTAATGATCTTCCCATAGATGATGAAAGAGCCTGATTCGAATAATATAATACTTCGATAGTAACAGTCCCTTGCTCGCGACACATAGCATTTACGACACATCAAAGATCGTCGATACAAGATTCGTTTGTGTACCGCATCATGGAAGTTTTTTACGAGACGCTGATGTCCATGAGAGAGCCGCGTAAACTAGCCGAGGACATAAAGCCACGAGAAGTTTCACGGCAGTCGGGAAGATGAGATGAGATGAGACGAGATAAAACGAGTCGCGCGAGGCGTAAAGCTCAACGGTGGAGTGGCTGCTCGCATTCTTCTCGCCACGACTCCGTTATATTAACGTCTTATATTCGCCCGGACGGTTTTATCGATAATTAAACCAACTTTTCCGAGAGGCATTTCGCCTTCGGCACTTCGTCCGAAGCACAAATGACGAGCGACGACCGCAGGCATCTGACAGCGGCAAATAGGCTTTAACTTGTCTTTAAGGCTCCGTCACTTAAACCGAACGGCCGACCGTCGCCACGAGCGAGCGCGAGAATAAAAGTCCGCCAACTTTTTCATCCCCGCCTCGACAGATTACAGACTTCGATAGAAACATCGAAGCGCTCGTCGATAATGATGAAGACAATGTTCAACTTCACTTCAAATAGACACGTCGCTAAAGTTGTGTCCTGAATCGAAACGATATATCTAAAGAATTAAATAAACATAATTTAAGATGATTCTCTCAAATTTCCAAAACTTACGATTAAGGGTTTAGAATAAGGAACAATTTAACTATTTCATTTCTAGAATCTAGATTTTCAATTTCAAATATCTAATGATTATTATAACTATATAAAATAACTTGTGCTTTAAAAGATTCAGATCATTCAATGAGAGAATTTTTTAAAATTATATTATTTGTGAAATCTATAACAACAAATAACAATATTATTAGCATCAATACCGTTAGTACGTGGAAAGAACGACTTTGCTATCTAGAAATAGGTAAATATAGATTTGAAAATAATTTTGTTGGACCAAATCAAAATAATTATATAAATTCACGAACATTATGAGTAATGCTGCAAAAAGTTTTGACATTCTAGCAACCAACTTGCGCGTCCTAAAATTATTTTCAAACTATATTTAGCTAAATTTTGACTTCAGCAAAACCATTCTTTCCGAGTAGACACGACATAATAATGAGAATTAGCTTCACGGAAGAGGATTTAACTTCATTTATAGATTGCGTTCATAGATTGTGAACAAACTCGTAGTCTTGTTAGCTGTGGTATATACAAGGCAAACACGGTTACTCCGAAACTGTCCGATACACATTATATAATGAGAGCGCTTATGCCGGCACGTCTGCAAAATAGATATATGCTCCCAAAGTGAGACGCGCAATCGTACGAGATGCGTATGCGTGACGCGCCACACTGGTGCAACTTCGATGATAACACGGAAGAAGCGGTTTAATCCGCTAAATGTAGGACGTAGAGTTAATCCCGTTTGGTTAAGATTTCGATGGTTCAGCAGTTTCGTTGCAGAATTGGGATTGCTTCGTAAACAATTATTATGTTCTAGAGGAATTAGGCTTAAAAGTTTTGAATTAATTTTGGATTAGTTTCGTTGAATGTAATGTACATTATAGTTATTAACGTGAACCATTTCATTGTATTATGCTATATAAAGAGCATTAACATTATAAATATATCAATTATTAAATTATAATTATAATTTATTTCATTTTCTTTATTTTTATAATTACTCTTATTATTATTTTATATCTTTCATTATTATTTTATATTATCTAAAAAATAAGTTTAAAAGATTTAATAATGTATTGTATTTAATAATAAAAATAAATCACGTATAATACACTCATGTTCTTAACCGTGATTTTAACAATTTTCTAAAAATTGTATTTATGTTCAAAGTGTTTGGAAAAATTGAAAAAGATGATAATACCCTACCAGGTTTAAAAACAATTTTTCTTTTGCGAGAAGTACTTTGTCACTGCACTGTTACCCAACTTATTTTGTGAAATATCTCCTATCATTTTTTATTTATGCTTACGAGTTTGTCCTATAAATTTCATGAGACTAAGTAATGTACCTACCTCATAATGAGTATTCTGTCACACGTGTGACAAAACACAAAATTAACCGATAAATAATATATCGATGTAATGTTCTGTATGTTTTTTAAGATCGCATTACATCCCCATATGCAAAATAAATCAACGGGTTGTATACATCATAATTAAATATTAACACTCTCTAATCTGCTCTAGGTTATCCATTTTAAAGTAATGGATCTATCATATATTGTATCTCTATATTATTCTTAAGTTATTAATATCGATATGTGCTACATGAATTTTACGTGTATCTGATATAATTTTAACAGATTCATTATCTCACATAAAACACACACAAATTAAAATAAAATGTAATCTCTTTTATAGATGCAGACACAATGTTCGAGGCCTTTTCTTCCTTCTTTCGGATCTCTTCATTGCACTTAATACTAGCAAAAATAAAATTAATTATATATAACGTGTATAATATATTAATTACAATGATGGCACTTCACGTGACATTTCCAATATTAACGCAACGTATACCTTACTATTGCAACGGAAAAATAACGTGAAAAAATGTAAAAGCAAAGGAAACTGTAATTTCATATCATATGATATGATTAATAAAATCAAATTAATAGTTAATGAAGATATAACACTGTTCGAAAAATATAATCAAAATTCAGTATCGCGTGCAATTTATTTTGAAGGGATAAATCTCATGGGATATTCTACGTATTATTAAAAATAAATAGCCGATACGTCAGTTTTTTGTTACTTGTTTAATAACTTGTCTCAATCCCACAGTTCTATTAATCTATGTTTGTGATTTGAAAATGAGGAAATTGCATTTAAATCTAGAAAAGTTCCAATTAAAGTTAACTAAAACACGATGAAAATTCAATATACGAATCCAAACATTTTCAAAGGTATAATCATCAATTACCCGTAAAATCAGAATAAAATGTAATAAAATGTAATTTATGATCTCGTTCCGTATCGCTTACTTCAAATGAATTAATCGCGCGAGATATTTGTTAAATAGCTGTCATACATCGATATCACGAGTTATATGAATCGTAAATATTAATTAATCGCAAAATCATTAAATGTTTGCGAGGAATGATCGTGTTTGGCGTACCTCAATACTTGACGCGATCGCGTCTTGAAGAATGATGCGGAAATACAAAAATAATCTGTTCGAATCTCACCGAATAGCGATCTTGTGTATACAATAATACGTTGTCGGTAGGTATGTCGTGAAAACAGATATCGAACAACGTCTGTTAATCAATACATAAGCAATATTTAACAATTTTAAAATATAGATGATTTTTTTAGTTTAAATTAACAAATAATCGATATATCACGATCTTTAGTTGCACTTTATCCAATAATTATGCGTATGTTACAACGCGCTCCCAATAAAAAAATTGGCAAAATATATCTATAAATATATCTATTGGCGAAAAATTCAAAATACGTGATATATTCAAATCGAGGTAATGACAGAATAATTAATTATTGCATACAAATATTGTAAATCAGTAATAGGTGATTTTTTCTCTCTCATTTAGTTAGCGTAAAAATTCACTACTAATTTATTGCTTACAAAATATACAAGTTCCAATTTCATTACTCGCAAAAATATTAGATTTTGCTCACTTTGTTCCGCTAACTTATAAGACGTGATCGTGTTTTCTGATTTTGCCGTAATCGCGTTATAAGAGAGAATAATATAAAGCAATTTAATTGGTTGACATGATTTATGATCAAGTATAGAATACTATAATTTTTTTACAACAAGTACATCCTAAATTTTTTTAAGAAAGAGATGATATTAGTAATGATAATATTAAATCATACATTACGTAAAAAAACAAAATAATGTATGAAATCTTTTCGATTACTAACATATACAATATATAAATTACTATCATATTACTGTTCCGGTACACGATCTAAGTCATCAGATTTTATCAGCAAGTATCTTCGCCACGAGTGTTAAAATAAAAGCTTGGCTAACAGAATGATGCCAACCCAGGCGCATCTTCCTCTCGGCCACGAGGAATGGCTGTAATCCCCAGCAAAATGGCAGGTCGTAGAGACTTGTGCGATTAGCGTGCCAGTCCGGAGTACCGGGCCAGAGGCAAGATAGCCTGATGGATAAACGAGAGGCTCGTTTGGACTTTTGACGACTTCGACCGAGTCCTCCAACTACGCTGCAACTGCAGATCTTATCGCGGCCGCAGCTGTGATCCGCTCGCATTAGCGGGTCCCGATTTTACGAACGCGGACTCGTTCCGCCCGCCATCGATCCGCTCGTGAATCAGTTCGATAATTATGCTAATTGCGCAAAAACCAGACATCTCAAAACAACATCGACCGAAAAATTCTCATGTATCGCTACTTCGGTTCACGGTGAAACCTCGAAATTGTTGAAGACCTTTGACCTGATCTTTTGGTTGCGAACCATAGCGCTGCGGAAGATGCTTCTTCCTCTCGAGAGATTAGCTTGTACGGAAATTAATTTGTACCCTGACTTATACGTACTTATATGAATATTACATGTATGATTTTAAGCGCAAGAAGAAAAATATTATATCGTCAAATATTTTTAATATATTTATGAGTTTATATAAAATATGTTATTTTATAGTTAAAAATTAAACGGAACAAAAATCAAGAAATTTTGATGACATTATTAAAATCCGATCATTCGAAATGTGAGATTTTAGACACTGTCAGATTTCACACTTAAAAATTGGAAGATTACTTCGATGATTATCTAAATGATCCAAGTTGAAGAAGATCAATAATTTTTTTTACTTTTTGCTGACAATTTGAGATTTTATATATATTTCGCGGGTGGTAACGCGGCTATTTCGAATTGACTGCTTAAAGTAAATTGCAAACTTCAGCCAGATGTTACCTCTAAATTAATACAAGCATTAACCTCGTTTATTGCTAATTCCCCCGTTGCACCACTTCTGCTAAAATTACATCCTCTCATTCGATTAAGCAAACTCCGAAGTTATATCGAGTTAAAAATGTTGATTTACACTGGGGAACCGATTCAGCGTTAGAATGTTCTCCTAACTTTCCCGCACTAAGCGGCTTTGTCCTGCGTAAATTTAGCGAAATTATTCAAACCTCAAATGCTCTGCATATAAAATTCCGATTCTGTTTTATTACAAAATCAAGGAGTCAAGTATTAGAAGATTAGATAATATAAAATAAATATCTTCATCTTGTAAAAATTTTTTCGTGCTCCGTATTGAAACGATTATGTGATGCGAAAAAAATAACGGTAAGAAATCAAGTTGCTTTCGTGAGTGTTGAATAAAACTAATAATAATTTCATCGCAGTATTACAAGCAGGATGCAATTAAAGTAATTACCTAACGTTCGTGTCGATGAATTATTCTCAGTATATACCAAGAAAAGAAAGCTATGAAAGAAGATGGAAGTTCAACATATTTACGGTCCATCAACGGTTAGATCTTAATTGACCAAATTATACTTCATCTATTTAGTCTGGCTTGCAATTAATTACACGATACATTTGCCTTTATGTAATTACTACGAATAAATCGACTATTATGTAAAAAATTATACGGAAAATAAAAATACAAATTTTACTTAATTTATGAATAAAAGTACAAATATGAATAATATATTGTAATTAAAATATATTGTAATAAAATCATACAAATAATGGTAAATGAATTCGAAATAAATGAAATTTAAATTCTTCAATTAAGTCGAAATATCTTATGAATTTAATCTAATGAATACTGGCAATTGACAATGAATCGATTAATGCAAATATTCGTCCAATTGTCTAAATATAAAATATTCGTTAATATGTAATCCATTTATATTTCCGCACAATATAATCGCGTAACATTCGACAAATGCGATTCTCTTTTTGATGAACAAGGAAAGTGCGAGGAAGCTGCGAGACTATCCGGAAGAAATTTATGTGCGCACCTGCGACCCGCGTGCGAGTCTGTCAAGGATCAATTAATACACGTGCAATTAAGATTAAACGAGGAGCATCCTTTCCGCTCCTCACCTTTCTGCGCGCGGTGAAGATCCTTCGTAAAACACACGAGCCTAATCGGCCCTTAATCGAGCATTTGCGCGGAACAAAAGGAAAAGGTGCAATTATTCGCGTACGGGAACTCAAATTGTGCGATCGTGAACGAGAAAGAAGAAAAAACCGACAGAGTTGTGGAAGAAAAAGAGTCCGGGAGAAGATTAAGAGTGGATTTCCTCGCGATCAAGGAAATTCTCGAGCAGCGGAGGAAATCGATTTGATATGAGCTGAATTTTAACTGTTGATTTCAACTACTGTACATGTTATGTAATTTTTTGGTTTACTGGAATTATTCGATCATATCACATTCATTCTATGTTTCCGCAGATGCAATTGTTTAACCAGTCGTTAAATAATATTAGACAAAATTAATAAATAATTTTTTTTTTCAATAATCTTGTTTCATTAAATTATATAATCAAAAAAGCTCTTCTTTATGATTTTGCATTTACTGGATATTCAATTAATAATAGCGACAAAAATATGCAACTTTTCAATACAATTTTTAGAATTTAATTTTAAAAAATTTTATTTATTTCTTAAAAAATTCTTTTACTGCTTTAACTGCTGAATTTTAACTGTTAACTTTAACTGCTGAATATGTTGTACAATTTTTTGGAATTTACTGGAATTATCCGGATATTTATCCACATTCGTTCTGTAATTCAAAATTTCGATGTAAAACGATGCAAATAAGAGATGGCCACCAAGCATACTGATATTCACTAATTCCAGAAGTTATGACTTCCTGTTGTTATCCGATAGTATCGAAAAACGATGCATGAAGAAGAAAGAAAAAGAAAACGATATAAGAGCGTACGTGCAAGAAAACAAATGCAACAAAATGTGAACGCATGATTAAAGGAATGAGAGAAGAAGGCTTATACAAGGCGGTTCAAAAATCTTGCAGATTGATTGTATCAACAAAATATGAAGATAATTCTTTCTTAACAAAAATTTTGATCGAAACTACTTAAATTAAGTACATGCGTAATTAAAGAAATATTCATTAATCGAAAGAAATTTATTAATGAACATATTTTTATTATTGACTCTAGAATATTTTTATAGGACCACCCTGTATACGCGCGTATCTGTACGAGCGATTATTGGAAGGAAATGCACGGCTTTCGCGGAAAGAGGAATCGACCTCTCACATATGTGATACCCCGAAGGAATAGGATCGTCTATCTTCCGATTCCCAACATTTTCATTTCTCGAGGAGTCGCGAGAGAGAAACGAGAATATACGAGGACGAGAAAACAAAAATAATGTAGGTGAAAAACGCGTACATTGGACATAGAAGGGTACGGTAAAAAATATAGAACCGAAAGGTACTTCGCGGTACCTTCGACATCGAGGTACAGCTTTCCTTCTCTCTCTTTCTCTCTTTCTCTCTCTCTCTTTGTTCCTTTCTTTTGCAGCAGATTTACAGGATGACAAGCGATGCCCCGAGGACACGCGAGCGGTGCGAAGAGTAGGGAAGGACGACTTGGCAGGAGAGAAAAAAGTCTTCTAAACCGTGTTCGTGCTAAAGTACTCGGTTTGCAATCCCCAACTCGCGCAACGAGCCGCTTTCCGGCCGGGAAAAAAGCGCGAACGTTTAACCCAGTTTTCCACGGGTGAAATTAACGTCTCGCTTTAATGCCGAACTTTAAGTATTTCACCGTTGCGCGGGCAAGATATATGGGATTGCCTACCCCGGGAAATAGGTAACGATTCTTTTCATGAAGAATCTCGAGCGCGCGAAAGTTCATTTTCAAGTAGCAGATATTACTCTTATTAAATATGAGATATATGAGATATTTTAAGCTATTTCAGAATAATATATGTTCGATCGTATGTATTCGCTATGTTCCTTAATCAAAGAGCCTTAATTTCCTTCCTTTCTCTTTTTCCTTTTCTTCTATTTTTTTCTCCTATCCATGTATAACTTCTTTCATTTCCCATTTATTCCTCTGTCTCTTTAACCCACTTTCCTTTTAAAACACTGGCATATCATCTTCGATTCGATTCCTCGACAGAGTTATCGTGAAGGGACTCGAAGTCGATACGGGCACATATAAGTGGACGTTGCCCAGCATAGGGCAACTAACAGAGCCTCGTAGTATTAAGTCATTACGTTCGAGTCCGGTCCTAATAATACCCTTCGAGCTGGGCGAGTGAGCGAGGCGAGCGAAGTCCTGTCCATCCATCCAGCCGTCCGCCACGKTGCGCCGTGTATCCTCGGTTCTTGCAGAGGTTCTCACAATGATCAACAACGTCCGACATCGCGGCGATCTCTTTGACGTCGAATGCAAACTTGTCATTCGCAGATTTAATATTTCATTGTAAAGAGCAGTTTACTTCGACTCTTAAATGTCAATTAATAATCTCAAAGTTAAAAGTATCTACTAATAATGTGTAATACGATTCGCATACAACAAAATATAATTGCTCTCTTACAATCTAATAATTCTCGTCAGCAAAAGAGAAATAAGTATTTTGCTCTATTTATTAATGTCTTTTAATTTTTTAGAAAGATTGCTGCAATGTAAGTTAATTTTCTTCGCACTGCAAAATTAAAAAATTTTATTAGACATTCACGAAAAAAAAGATTAGAAAAAGATTAGCTGCAATAGCAAAAATCTATCAAATCAAATTTTTATTAATTTTATTACGATATCAATTTCACGATGAAGTAAGTCAGAAAACATCATAAAGCTATAAAATGAAAAAAAGATTACTGCAAAAGTTACTGCAGCAAGAAACTATAGTAGCTAAATATGTGGTAGCTAAATTTTAATTGTAAGTTACACATTTAATTATCACACATAGTAATTGCAGTAAATAATCTTTTTTCCGTTTTCTAGCTTCGAAATAGATGATTCCTGGCATCGTGATGAAGTAAAATTAATAAAAATTTGGAAATTGACTCTTCGGAATATATAATTCAGTTCTAGTAATAACGCATATACTTCAAACAATCATCCGTCTATATGTAATGTAATTCTCTACAGCACAATGATATCAATTCCAGCAAGATAATAGCTATGATATGATCTACATTGTTAGACGAGTACAATAGAACAAAGATAGATGAATACTTCGATACAAATATATTTTTTTTATTTTGAGCATTTTCATTCTAATACCCATACATTTATATAACAATCACAGACTGATGGATTTTACTGATAGAAACAAACAAGACTAGACTTCTTATTGAAATATTGTATAGCCACAAAATATTGTACATCTACTATCAAGCAGGGATTGTTCACAAGCTTTTTTTTAATTAAGATTAGTGCACAACAACACTAATCTTAATTAAAAAGAATTTAAAAAAAAATGTAGTTCAACAAACAAGAATTTTGTAGGAAAATCTATGTGTGTTCATACATATTTATAATTTATATATCGCATATCTGTACTTCTACATTCAGATCTTCGCGTGACATTATTTGTGTCAGTCAAGATATCGATGTATCAATATGATCATGGATATCCGGATATTTTCTTGACAGTACGAAGTTCGAGACAGAACGCTAGACAGACAATCGGTTATTCGAAATGTCTAATACCGTTGAGTCGAGGCGAGCGAACCCGGTACGAATCTACATGTCGCGAGTCTCTTTCTACGGATTCCCGAGAGCTCGTAAGCACAGATCGTCCGCGTGCGAAACCCCACGTCGATAATCCCGTAATAAGATATTAATACCGGCAATCGCGGCTGGTCTAGTACGTGACTTTAAGGGCTGCCCACACCTCTTTCTCTTTCCCTTTACGCGAAGCAGGCTCGTTGAGCGAGAGAGGGTCGACACGCTTTATGTCAGGTCTCCTCTGATGCGGAGGTGTGCGTGCGTGCATCGTCGTCGTCGACGTCGTGCCAGAACCAAGACGAGGATAATAACTTCATACCGGTGCCGGTGGTCCTCCGCACACGCAGTCACAACGTACAGGCTCGCGGGAACGATATTCACCGATCCGCCTATGTAAGAAGAACCGCGTCTTCGATACTCGACAGACATTAAGTCACGTGTTCAATCCTGAATTTTTATTATAATATATTCTTTATATTAAAAAAAAAAAATAGATCGGAGATAAGCGAGAGTGATATTTCCAAAATTTAATTTAATTTTACTATAGAATATAAGAATTATTAAACTGAAAGTAATTAATAAATAATTTAGACTCTATTTTTTGTATAAGAAATTTTATTTTCTATTTTTAATTTTATTGATTTTATGAAAAAATTATATTTTTAATTTTCTCAATCTCTTTAATTATACCAATTTGGCATTTTACTTCTTTTCTTATACTACATTATAGAAAAACATGAAATATTTTATTCCTAATTTTTCGTCAGAATGTGTTAAAAAATTAACACATTCTGTTTAAAAAAAAATATATATGTATATATATAATTTTAATAATTCAAAATACTCATCGCGTTTCTATTATAATAATTTTAGATTACTGATTAAAGTAGAGTTCGAAGTCTCGTTACGAAATTAATTCTTAGAGATTGCTATTAACATTTGGAACATCCTGTATATCGCATGCATCGCCAAGGCACGTAGTGATCGTGTAATAAGATATTACAAGAGCAAACCCGCGAGAGCCCGTCGGGCACACAACCAGACAGCGAGACTGGTGGTCCGTACCGATTCTACCTAGAAAACAACCTTGTCGTGTGTCATCATCGATGTACCACCTTTAAGTGTATCTCTTTACACTTTCGTATAGGAGAAAGGTTTTCCTATCTCTCGTTTCCACACGCGCAGAAACATTCTCGCGAATTTAATTGCGCTATTTGTCAAGCTCGTTATATGGAAGTGCACGGGATAAAGGTTTACGAACTTATATTAAACTCGTGTCAATCAATCTCAAATTCCTCTCGGCGATAACGATTGGAATTATTTATAACGCGCGAGATGCAAAATATGAGAAGTACTAGTGTTTCAATCGATTTTTCCTTAATAATAAAAACATGATGAGAAGCACCTATGTCTTTTATTCATAATACTATAATTCTCAAAATTCAAAATTTGATAATCGAGTGACGTATTAAAATTTTGCTAATAAATTAAAATTAGAACTAATTATAGGATATGGGATTAGCGTTGTACAAATACATTTTTTAAAATAGTGCATGCAATGATGCAAATCAAGTAATATTACATTTTTAAGCTCTTTTTAATTTAAATATAATAAGCAAAAAATAATATATAAATAATAAGCTAATCAAATTATGCCGTATAAAAAATGATAAAATTAAACAGAATTAGAATTAGATACACAGTTAGATAGAGTTACAGATAGAGTTAGATGCAGAGGGAAACAGGAGCTAGATAAAGATTGCTTGACGTAACAATAATGCAAAGTTTCGACGCCGGATGCGCCACTCATAAATCTCCTAAAGCTTTCCGCGTAATCGATACGGCCCGGTTTCTCGGTCAAAGCTCGTTAGCGATTCTCCGCGATGAAAGTTGCTCTAATTGGAAATTCCGTGTTGGATAACGTCTTCCCATAAGGAAACGCGTATACCTGTATACATCGCGAGAGACGTTATTATTCGAGTTGAGAGGACTCTCGACACGATACTCGCCGTCAGTTGTGGAATCCGCCGCAAACTCGCGCTCAACGCATTCGTTTTGCCGCACCGCTTCATTGGCCGTTAGCTCGGAACTAACCAATCCACTTCAGCAACTGACAACTTCGTGAAACGCAGTTTAATTCCTTTCGAATACGAACCCGCTTCCAATTGTTATGACACTGATTGCACATGCCATTTAATCTGTTAATTTTATTCTCAAAATATTTTTTATAAAATCATTTAATAGAACTAATCTTATACAAAAGAGAAAGAGAGAGAAAGAGATAGATAGATAGACAGATAGAGAGAAAGAGAGAAAGAGAGCACGTGCTTGAAAGATGCACTCGCATAATTTATACAGCTACTATTCGTGCAGTTCACAAATGAGGCTCGCTTCGTTGATGATCGCAGGGTGGATATCAACGGATGCCAATCTAGTTAGTCCAGGTGATGCCTAATAGCTACGTTACCCGTTCGAAGACCCTCACTTACGTCGAATCCCATTTGTCGGCCTTAACGCGCTCTCACGCCTTTTCCTGAAGCCTTTTCTCGCAGTACCAGATACTCGTTCATCGTGCAATCGCTCTGACTCTATGACGAAGGAGAATTACTATCGCTTTGAAGTATTCTAGACCGAGACCGTATCCTCTACGCGCGCTACGGTCAGAACTTCTAATTACAGACTCGAAGAGATATCGATTAGATCTCTCTCCCCGATTAGCTCTCTCGAAACGAATAACCGTTGAGACAATCGCGCCGAAACGCAGCGCCGATCTAACTCTCGTCTAGGCTAATGACTATCATCGAAACATCTATCACCACAAGCGATGCCGCTAATTTAGAAATGCCGCTATTTCTTCTCAGAGCCGTAAAATGATCAGAATAATAATCAATGTAAATTACTGAGACAGAAATTAAAATAAAAATTGTTTGATGAAATATTCCTTTGATCTATAATTGATTCGAAAGTTAATCAAAGTGGCTTAATAAAGAATCTCTTATTTACATAGGTAAAATAATTATCTAAATTTTTACATACTTTTAACTTGACTTACGTACACTTTTAATGACCCGTTTAAATTATTCGGATGCCAATCCTAAATTGAAGTAATCATAAAAAAAGATCATGATATTAAATGTGTTTAGGGAAATTTATATAACTAATCTACTCTCCGAACTTGTGGATGTACGAATCGGTGAACATGATAATTCGCAGCTTTATGGATCAGATCGTGGCGTCGGATCTCACGACACGGTGAAAGCTTTTAACGTGACGAGAAGACAAAAGCTCGCACGCGCGAACGCGCGCGGATTACGAGAAAGAGAGAGAGAGAGAGAGAGAGAGAGAGAGAGGAGAGAGAAGAGAGAGAGAGAGAGAGAGAGA
>JANQDE010000044.1:303606-318081 GCA_037157785.1 Cephalotes varians
GAGAGAGAGAGAGAGAGAGAGAGAGAGAGAGAGAGAGAGAGAGAGAGAGAGAGAGAGAGAGAGAAGAGAGAGAGAAAAGAGAGAGAGACGAAACGGAGCCGAACACAGAGATCTCGTTTCCTCACTCTACCAATCTTCTCCCGGACGCTTAAAGCTCCACGATGCTTACCGCGGAATTGGTAGGCCATAATAAACCCAGATCTGATTACCCCGGGATTGCTTGATTTGCATCAAGCCATGGTTCACCCAGAACGAGGACGTCTCGGTACGGCGCCGCGCCGTATCTTGAGGCGCGTCGCGACGAGATTGAGAAGCACGCGAGGGTTTCATGCATGTCATCAAGTGCTTCGCATATTCCGCTGGGCACACACAGATGTGGGGAACTCACTTCCATAGAGCTCGCTGATGGAACAGCGACGACAATGGGAACTCCACGTTCGCCGATTTTCAGTCGAAGAATCGCGAGTTACTTCCGCTTACGTAATTCGGCGAACTAATCAGCGTATGGCTTTATTTAGGGACAGCATTTGCTTTAATTTTCGAGAACTGTTATCGACCATGCGAACTCTATTAGTCACGTGCGATTTCAAAGATAATCTAAGTTATGGTGTTGATATAATATGGTGCTTATATACGAAAAATTTCATATTAATCATAAAAATTTTTTACATACACGGAAAGAAGTTTTCACATACACGGTTTTGCTAAAATATTTAAAAATTTAGCTAGATACAGATCTAAAAATAATATTACATCATCAAAACAATTATGTAGGGTGTACAAGTTGTTTGCTAGAATGTCATAACTTTTTGCAACATTGCTCGTTGTGCCTGAATGTTCTACATAATTACTTTAATAGTCCAACAAAACTATTTTCAGATCTGTATATCTAGCTAAATTTTTATACTCCAGCAAAATCATTCTTCTCGTGTACGGACAATTAATAAATTTTCTGATAAAAATTAATTCAGAATATTCATTAACAGAAAGATAATAAAGTTATAGACGACTCATGACACGAGAGTAAAATAGATCAAGTGTAAACATATCTCCTACCCAATAAAGATAGCAAAATATTAGTACAGTAGATATTAGCAAAACGTGCTCTTTACACTTAATGTCCAGTTTAATAACATCTAAATAGTCTTGCAACCATACGCGTGAATAACATATACGCAACACAATTTTATGTAGATGCTTATGTAAACTTTTTCACGAACATTAAATACTCTTCCTGAGTATTTAACGTTCACGGAAAAGCGGATCATGGTCATAGCCAAGAGAAGTTTCGAGTTAATTAATTAAATTTAATTACTGAGCGAGTGGTATTCCGGAGCTTTTCCCTTCCATCGTGCCACGTATGTAACTTCTGCATGCGCGAGACGTATATTAACGTAGAATATTAAAAGTTAGGAACACTCTTCATAAATTTAACATTCTCTTTTTCTCTTCTCGTAACTGCAGCAAATAAATATTGTATAACCTGCGACGAGACCAGCGACTAAAAGAAAAAGGGCTAATCGCAAAATGACCTTCATTACACGGTCAGCGTAATCCCCGTTAAATAATCCTCTCGCTTCAAGGGATTTCAAGCGGGAACAGCAAAAAAATTCCGTAGGACGAGTCGGTAATCCTAGGACGAGCCCGTAAGATCCTCGAAGAGTTTTGCGGCGGATTTTAGCGCGGCGATTACGCGCCACGAATCTCTCGGTCAGATCCTTCAACGGATTCTGGCTACTTCGACACGAATGAGATTCCGAGTCGACCGCGTCTTTACTTACGACGCAGACTGCTAAATTAAACTACGTCAGCCGTCATCATGTAAACAGACCATTTCCATACCGAGAAAAGCTTCAAATTGCGTGACTAATGGGCTCGACAATTCGCCCGAGTTGACTTCGTGAATTAACATCAACTACTACCGGCGTTTTCCTGCGCAAACGATCTTGCAAGTGGATATATCCGACCTTTCGACACTATCGCGAAAACGTTCAGAAGGCTGATTGTTTACCTACCTTTCCTTTCTGTCTCCCCCGGGTTCAATCTCTGCCGGCAAACAGTTTGTACCAAGTGGCTCTATCCAACACGAGTACTCTGTGTTTAGAAAGACGCTGCCGTTAAGGGCTTCTCACGATGCAATCAGAATGCCTTCCAAAATCTCAATATTTGAAAATGGAAACTATCTTCTGATTCTATTAACTGTCGCAAGACATTTTTACTTGGAATTTTAAAAAATAGAAATTTTAAATAATAGAATGTTTAAACTAAATTTTTTAAATAGTATTTTCTTCAAAATTTCAAGATTTTTGGAACTTTAGATAAACATGATTTCGAATTCCAGATATTCCAACATTTTTTTTCTCAATTATCTTTAAAAAATTCAAAATGTTTCAGATTTAAGATATAAAAAATAACTGCAGGAATCGTTTTAGATTTTTTTATTTTCTCATTCTAGAAAAAAAATTTTGTAGATCTTATAATATCTTCGAAGCACGTCAATTCTAACTATATATATATAGTAATATATTTATAGTAATCTGTTGATATATTCAACTTTCTCACAAAAGCTGTCGGTGAAACTTGAACAGTATAATAGGAATCTCCCCGTGATATGGATTTGCCTCGATATTTGGGCGCATGATGAGCGATCATGGCAACAGGCGCCTGGCAATGGCCGCCCAACGCGGCAAGTTTCTACTTCATCTACCGCATTATGTCAGTTCTATACGCGTATCATGATTAATCATGAATACATGTACTAGCAGTTCATTAGTGTAATTAATTCTTCCTCGTTATGTCGGCACGTACAGCGAATCTATGTAAAATGGTAGCTTGTTTCGCGCTATTATAATTTCAATTGTATGTATGCAAACAATAAAAAGGCAAAATTTCGACAAAAATAATCAAACGAGATTATCTTCATTCATTGTAAAAAAACGTGATTATTTTTAACTATTAATCACATAATCAATGATAATTATATGATGTAAATAGATATTCGTACAAACTGTAACGCTTCAACGCTCTAAATTTATATTCATTTTAATTGGTTAATTTACTTGCTATCTCTCAAAAAGAATTCATCTCTGTCGATTCTAATTTAAAGAATAACAAATAAAGATAAGATACTATACAGAAAAATCTTTGAAATTCGAACATTTAAGCTTCTAAAATTCTTTTATTCGTCGCATTGTTTGCGACGAATCTATTATCGGTGCAAAAAGAATCTATTTTTCATTTTCCAATCTGTGTGAAAACACATAGCTATTGGGTCAAAATTCATATTGATCTTCAAATAGTAATTGTATTTCGATGAATAACTCTAGCGAATAAATCGCTTTTTACTAAACCGCGGAAGGAAGTCGAAAAGAGACAAGGAATAAAAAAAAGATGATAGCGGAGTAACGGAGGAAATGTAAATGGATACGTGAATATCTGTTAGTAGTGGAATCGTGAAATGCAAATTGAAGAGAGAGAGGCTTGAAAGCCGACTGGTGCATTGCAGTGGCCGGCTGAACTGATGATCGATATAGTTCAGAAGGCGTCAACCCGACTTCCACGTCGAATATACGAAGTCTTCGAGGCACGTAAAGCAGTTTTCACGTAATTGACCTCATTTTGCGGGCTGCCTCGAAAATCCACTTAAGCACGTCGCGATCGAAAGATTAATGATAAAAGGAACGACCGACGTCCTTCTCTTCGCAACATCATGTATCTCGCTGCATCTCATTTTTAATATCTCAAGCGATGTTCTATGACATAGAAGAATCTCAAAAAATTGCATTGCAAAAACGTTATTACGTCCTCAAAGAAAAGAAAATTTATCCTATCATTATAAATTGTAAGAATTTCAATGAATATTTAAAGATAAAAAATAAATAAAAACTCGATAAAATTCTAATGCGAAATAAAGAAGATAATATTTAAAAAACTAATGTTATTTTTTATGTAAAAAGTTGTAGATCTTTCTTTCTTTTCTATTTCTTTTAAACATATTATTCTAATATATATTTCTTTTATAATTAAAGAGCACCTAGCGATCGATTAAATATACGTAATTTTTTTAATCAAAGGAAAAATCGTCAGTCCGCAATACAGATATAACTCGCGTCGATAAAAGCGATAGACAGATGAACCGATTTTGATGTCGCCATTAAAGCGGCGGAAAAACCAGCGAGCATATCGCCGACGTGAATAAAGCAGAGCGTAGAGTGCACGGTCGATGACTGGCACCACTTTCGCCAATACCCTTCTCTATTATGTATACCTGATCTATAAAATCGAAGTATCCGCATCATGGAAGCTTTTAGCCACGTTCGGCGTCACGTAAAGACGAAGTAAAGACGAGCTTAAAAACATGCAATTTTCTCCATTTCCACGCGCCAGCGATTTTTTTTATCAGTCATTAAGAAGCGACTCCTAATTAAGGTTGCATCGAAAAGTTTCGTCTCCTATCGAAATGGACGTGCTTACTTAAAAGCGATACAAATCTACCGCGCGTCTATTTTATTTATTTCGAAACTCTCCGAACGCGTAATGACTCCGGATAGAAGGAAAGTTGCGCCTTTCCAGGCGAACGGAATTTTTACAAAGAGCTTTGTCCAGATTACTTGGAAAACTCGATATTAAACTCCTATTACGTAATCAAATGTTCGCAGAGATATAAATTGTTTAAGAATTTGCAATCGCATCTCATCTGTCGCACGCGCGGAATTAAAGATTAAAAGTGAGCTCACGAGATAAATTGATGGGTAAAGATGACTATCATCCGTTGTTTGCATTCACTTACCTATTCGGAATACACAACTAGGATTATTCAGGATGCTTCATCGTCAGGGATGTTACAGTACTGATCTCGAAATGGAAGATGCCATTAAGTATACACATATACGTCGACCCCTCGTCCAACTCCTTTCTCTTGTCAAGCACCAACCCCTCGCGCGCGAAATTTGCGGTATTGTGGAGGTGTCCTACTCGAGCGCCAGACCGGGAATTCGCCCGACGAGGGTGCGCGGCCCGCCGGGGCCACGGATATTTTCATGCAAATGCGGATATCTCTTTTTTTGCACCAGCAACGCGGAACAATGGCGGTCGAATTCGTTCTCGCCGGAATCGCACATCGAAATTGTCGGGATTAACGCAAAAGCGCCCCTACGCTCTCGCGAATATAAACACTTCCTAAACGGGGCGAGGCGAGAGATGTTGATTTCTTCTCTATAGAGGATTTCGGTATAATTTCATCGGTTAACAAGATCGTAGATTTTACTAATTAACTATTGATTTACGAACGTTTAATAACAATAACTATTAATCGAATCAAAGAATTTGTACATGATATCTATTTGTGTCTTAACACCGTAATAATACTAAAATCTTATTAGTTTAAAAATTAACAGAAACAATGTTAGACAGAAAAGACTTAAAAATTTTATCTATTCTCTAATCTCGAAACCGCCAACTTAACGTCAATGACGTTTATTTAATTAAAAATTAATGCTCAAAGTTATTAATTATTTTCTTATTAACACAATTAGCTTTAGAATAATTTCATTAATCAAAATTTGTCATTTATGATATCCGTGTATCCGTGTAAGATAAACCTTCCGCTGCTACATTCCAGCCATATCCAATATTCCAAAGTTCGCAAATCCTGATACCGTCACTGCGATAATCGCTACGTTCCCCCATTATCGCAGAGCGCCGATATAAAAATCAACGAGTTTCAAGGAGGTATTGAATACCAACGCCACAAGGTGCCGTTAAGGAGGTTGGCCGCAGGACTTCGAAGACTCCGCCCGATCCACCCTCATCATCATAAAGTTTATGCCAGCACGCCGTGTATACTGTGTACTCCCAAGCCGGGTATTACGCTTTAAGTGTAGTAGGATGAAGGCGGTTTGGTCGTGTAAGACGGTACGATCCCCCGCTTTCTCTCTCGCAGCATGCGATGGGGTTGAGCACGTTACAACCACCACCGTGTCACGGCACGTAATTTCAGCCGGCTCTTTATGGACCATCGACTAAACTTCGAAGGTGACCAAGTAGCGCGCGTTCTAGAGCCGGTTATGGCTCGTTGCACATACGACTACAAAGACAGAGCGGAACGTCTTTATTAATAAAGAGAGATGATTGACATGAATTGGAAATAGCTCGGGATCGTTTAATCAAGTCACATTACGCAAACAAGTTCTTATATCATTTCAGTAATTGATAAATTATATAATATGTTCATCGAGATAACCAATTATCTTCTCGACATTTTCATGTTATTAAAAACAAATAGCACAAGAGTTTTAAACACAAGTTTTTCTATCAAGCAAGATTAATTGTAACATCCTGTGCTTTAAATATTGTCCCTCTCGCTTAAATTTTCTAAATTTTATTCATTACTAATCAATTTTTTTAACTTTTAACAATTCACAATTAATAGTAAAGTAACGATGACTATGCAACCGATTTGAAAATTCTATAACTTTGCTTTTAATGCTTTCCAGAATGCACACAGAATTCTGCGGTGTGGAAAACACAGATGCGCCCGAGGACTCCGCATCCAGCGCCTTTTTCTTAACGAGGCCGCGCTTTCTCTCGCGAAAGCGCTCGTAAAAGCCGAACGTTTAGTCGCGTTCTAAGTTATCGTTCGTTTCGCCAATTGATTACATGAATTATAGATGTGCCCCATCCTTGTATCACGCGCACCATGGTCCGTACGTGGCTATCCTCTCGCGGCTGTTAACGTCCGGGAAGAATTAGAGTCCGGCCGGTTTTAACCACTGTTCGCATCGGCTCGTAACTCACGTCGAAAAAATACGGGATTCGTGACGAGCCGGTTGGTCGTCGCGCGACAGAGACACGATGGGGAAAAAAAAAGGAAGAAAAAAAGAGCAAAGGGAAACGCGCGGAATAAAAATGCGTCGTCGATCCGAGCTGTCGTTATTACGATTCCCCGGGATCTGCATAATGGCCACGTATGCGAGACACGTCGTGATATTTCATCGTGCGCACACTTGGGAACGTTCGTGGAACATCTCACCCGGAAATGCCGTTCTCGTCACGGCCGCAATTGCTGCGCCCGTTACATCGCGATTAATTAATGCGGATGTTGTCGGACGATCGGCCGCTGGCTAGTAATCGATCGACAGATTTTACTTTTTGACGGATAACGCGCCATCCCGATGTGATATACGAGGACTATTGTCGTTTCATCCATTTCATTTCGAGTTTTCAGAGTGAGTGAGAAAAAATCGAAAGAAAGAGAGAAGCCAATTTCGGAATTTTATTAATGCGATTAATTTTATTAATCGCACTAAATCTTTTTTTTTAATTGCCGCAGAGATAACGTCTAAATCATACAGAATATGCAATAAATTTTAATAAATTCATTGCAAAGTTCAAGTACCAATGAGTTATTTCGCAACATGAATATATAAGTATGTAAGTATGAATATATAAGTATATAAGTACATTGAATTATATAAGTGTAGGATAAAATCAAATTCGAGCGATCCTCAATGCAAATTACAAAGCAGGTGTAACGTTGGAAACTCAAGACCGAATAAATTCAAGGAGCGTTTGCATTTTTTTTTTTTTGGAGATCGCACTCAATTTCAGCTTTTATCTAGCACAGTTTCCGCCGGGCAGAATTTTACTGCACGCAACACCCGAAAGAGCCAACCGTGTCGCCGGTACCGTCGACGTTTTATTTTTTTTTTTCAAACGATTGTCAGTGCACGCGAGGATTGCTCGTAAAAGCGAGAAACGGAGGCTACCGCCGATCTCGCTAATGACCGGGCGTAAAACGGTCCGTAAAATTTCACCTGTTATGAGAGAGTAGGGGATTGCGCGCGCCGTTCTTCTCCGAGGGCGCAAGACTAAAGGGGGTTAAGCCCGATGATTATTCGTCGCACGTTACTCGATACGTAGTTAAACGCGTCCCCAGACGAAAACTTTTGCGATGTTGAATTTGGCAACGACATCCGAACTCCTTCTTTTCGTCCTTTTATTTGTCGCAAATAAATATCTCCGAGTACGATTGTAAAATACTAATCGTATCGCTTCAAAATGGCTGCGTTGTCTCGATTCAAATAGACTCGTGTGAAATTAACCCTCAACATTAAAAAAATATATATAACTTTCTATAGCATTCGATTGCTCACCGTATGCACATTTTTGTTTGCACACTTCTAGTGAAAAAGTTATTAACAAAACAATTTTAGGCCAATTATACTAGCCTCAACTAAGAGAACAAATTAGATTTAAGTTAGATTAATTGATAAATTTTTTGTTTGCACACACCATTATTTAAAAAGTTATTAACAATTAAAGTTTCGACTACCAAAGTCGATTACTCTCAAAACTTCAATCGTTAATAACTTTTTAACTAAGAGTATTTAAATGATTAATTATCAAAAATTGACAAAAACAAAGATTAATTACAGATCAAAATTAAGCAAATTAAGTAATAATATTGTTTTGACAGTTTTAGCAATTTTAGAAACTTATTTTATCGAACATTGCTAGCATCCCCCTTGCATCTCCGTTCAAGAAAGAACAATCTGCTAATGCCCTAGTAAAGGGTTGAAAACCACCGACATGATGTGGGCTGGAGATCCCTCCGAGGGTCTCGCTGTACATAATCCCGCTACATTGTCGCGTAAAGTGCTTTACGCTGTATCTACGTGCGCTTCGCCGCGCTATTAAACGGTCCGAAGAGGTGGTTAACGGGGGGGGTAAGATCGGAAGATTTACCGGTCGGCGGGCCATCAAGTGAGCGGTTATTTATGAAAAAATCGATGCTCGCTTCTAGAAAGTATATTTTAGAGGAATGACGGCGAGAGAGTTGGAAGAGGGAGTCTGAGTTATACAGAACGAGGAAGAGGAGGGGGAGAGACACGTTGGGGTTCATAAAACGATTCGTACGCCGGTGTACGGAGTGTGCAGACTCGCGAGCGGAGGGAACTCGGCGTTAACTTAGTCCTATGATTGACGGTTTCCGGATCCGGCTCGGCCCGGACCCCCGAGACTGATATATCGCGACTCGCCGGAAGTCTGCGCGAAAGCATCGCCGCAGAATTATTGGCCGGTCGCGACGAGACGGGTTTATCGAATTTCCAAGCTCGAAACCGAGCCTAATGTTTCCCCGGGCTGTCTGAGCGCACGATCTCATCCTCTTCCGATACGACGCGGCCCGGGGTTCGAGAGGCGCTTCTTCGCGGAAGCGTATTCCGAAAACGCCGACACGCGCAGATATCTTCGATGACAGGTTCTCGTTCTGTCTAACGGTAAAATCATTCGCTGATTTACTGGCCCATTAAAAGCATCGAAACCGGAATTTTTCAGTTTTTTCTAAAAATTTTCCAGGCAATTCTTCAATTAATTCTGATATTTTAGAATAAATTTGTTTTAAATATAATGTCAATCGTATATATGTTGCCTAAGCGCGATAATTATTGTATTTCTTTACACTCTTTTTTTACTCACATAATTAAATAAAAAATATATATCTACGATGCAGCTTGTTAAATGCTGCAAGCTTTACATTTACATTAAGAGACGTAAAACTCTGAATTCTCAGCCTGTGCCATCGTTTCGAGTAAATCGCACTTTACGACCGACGGCAGAACAGACGCCTTCAGCGAATAATGTCGACTACCGCTCGCTTTCCTACTCGGCGGAGTACTCAATTACTAACGAGTACCAGTTATAAAACACCGACCCCGTTCTGCAACCCTCGCGGCAGCATGCCACCAAGTCGTGCGAAGAAATTTTGTCACGTGTGTGTTTTTAACGAGTTCGCATTTAGCGATTCGCACTACTCTCACGAAAAATTTTAACGATATTAAAGCTAAAGAAAGCGCGTACAATTATGTGCAGATCATTCAAAACCTTATCTAATTATTTGAAGGGTAAGAGAAAATTTATCAAGATTTTACTTCCGTTGCAAAAAATTTGTATATTTAATATATGTTTAATTACATTCATCAATAAAATCGAGGAAAATAACTAAGAAATAATTAAGAGCTTTAAAAATCAAGTAAAACAAAGTTTGGAAATTGAGAATTTTATAATTGTACAAAATCACAAACAAAAATTATATATAACTTAATATACAACAAATATTAACTGATATATTATACGTATTTCTAATTGATTTAAAAAATTAAAAAAATTAAAAATTGAATCAGAAAAATCTATTTTCATTAATATAAAGTAAAAAATATGCTTTATATATATATATGTATGCTGTATGTATATATATATTTTTTTCTACAAAAGTCTGAGCTCTCTATATTTTTTATTGAATTGCTGTAAAACCTATTTTAATAATAAAGTATTAAATTTATAACAATGCAATTGTAAATATTTTGCAATTATTCTAATTAATATTAATTATTTTAATTGATTTTAATTATTTTCATAACTTGATTTACAATGCAACAAATAAAATATTTTATTGAATTATTTACATATTTGTAATCGTTCACAGATTAATATTAAAATATTATAAATATTATAAATATTATAAATATGCAAACACAATTAATTATGTAATAAAATTTTAAAAAATTTCACCAGCCGATGTCCCGCTACAATCGGTTAATTTCACCACTGCTTCAACATCGCAACTGGCTGATTATACTCATCGGTATTATCACTTACTATAGCTAAACATTGACATACGTTGGGGATATATTGGGCCAATATTGCGCCAATAAATTATGTTACTAGGGGACCTACAGTCGATTCACACGGCATTTTCGAATTTCACAAACGTGATATATTTTCAAACGAAGTAATGATTGTTTGATCATTACAAACGCAAAATATCTGACGAAAAGACAGTTCTGTCAATGAAAAAATTCAGCGTCGCGAGTCAAAAGATGTCAAACAAAAATGTAGAAAACAACAAAATTAGCTCTATTATAGTGCGTTCGACACTACCGATTCGATTTCAAGCGACAACGGTGTAAAGTTGCCGCTATCACACGCGATACACATTGCTGAATAAATAATACGAGGGTTTTGTAACTTTATTCAACGATGGTTCATCGCTGAATCCGACACTCCAGAGACACGTTCAAGATATTCGAAAAATAATAGCAACTCACCGACGGGCCGTGAATGACCGACAGGCACGAATGTCCGACGGCCCGCAAACGTCCGACGGACTTAGCGCAGCTGATATGTATCGCGAATGTTCAAAGACAAGTCAAACGTAATCGAAAGACTCTGATTCACCCTTTCCGTCGCTGAATTCGACATTTTCAAGACGCCGCGGCGCCGTGCTGGAAACTCGTCAAAGAAGATCTGGGATAGCGGCAACTTCACACAGCCGTGTGAAAAATGAGGCCAAATCACATGAGATGAAATAATGGCGAAATCTCGGGAGAAATGCACTTTAAACGTCGATTAAATTCACTGCTCGAATGTCGTAAAGATATTGTCGATTTAGCAACGTGCAATACGCAATTAAATTAGTATTTGCATTAATCGTCCAATAATTCAATCGATATCGTAAATGTGCAAACGCAATCGCGAATAAATGGAACGATAATCCAACTGTTGAACAATATCGAAAATGCAAGCGACACGTCGATAATTCATTTAGACGATTTACTTTTGCATGAAAAAAAAAAGTGAAAAAGTTCAAACCGAACTGCATGAATGTCGATGAGATATCGCGAAAAAACGTAGCACTTAAAGTGAAGATGATTAAACCCGAATATACGTATCGTTACATTCTTGAGTTAATCTTACAATTAATCTTTGTACCAGTCGGATGTTCTGGTCGACGCTATCGACGTGCAGTTGCAGTTGTGACAAACAAATGAATGAAATAGCCAGCTGTTAGGTAATTTTAATAAATAAATAGATTTATATATATATTTTAGAAAAATATGTAGGAAAACGTGTGAAACTGAATGTTATTTTATATTGGAGCACAAAATACGTAATGTGCAGATGGGATATGCACGTAATGTGCAATATGTTATATTTATGCGGCTCGACGTCGGAAAATAATATGTATCATATTGTAAATACTTCCACGCTGTTCAAGTACTTCAAACGCTTTCCAACCATTGAAATGATACCAATCATCGGGATACAATACATGATTCTATACTAAATTCTATTTCTATCACTCATTCGCTACGGCACGTTAAACTGTGAAAAATTATCATTTTTAAACCGCTTGCAAAAAAAAAAAAATGGAAACATAAAGAAAAAATGAGTAATAGCAAAAATTGGTATTCGGTTTTTATATTTAAGACCGTCTTAAATACAATCTTAATATATCATCGAGTCAATCGCAGAGCTGTATTAGCAATTAGAAATTACTTCGGACGGTCTTAAAATAAAAATCGGGATTACGAATATTGGCCGTAATCATTAAATAAAGACCGTAGGAGCGCGTTTCCTAGCGCTCTATCCAGTGCACGAGCGATCGCGGCAGCTCATAGCGAGCAAGTGTTTATTTCACTGTCACTTTATTTATGTCGCGACGGTTATGAGTAGACGATAACGGTGTTTGACCTTGTGTGTACAACACGACGCCGTTACCTTTGCCGAAGACGTGTATTTAACATCATTAGGGTCATTCGATGTGCAATATTCGAGGTGTGCGCGTCGCGCGATACAGAAAACGCTGTTGAGCCGCGAGATTCATGAGACATATACGTATCACGACTTACGTATAGCTGCTGTCGTATTAATCGATCTTAGCGTAATCAATTATCTTTCAATGTTCACCGTGAACATCTCTCATTTATTACCAGGCCTCTCAGTATTCGCGATTATCGTGAAATGCCTCGCGTTTCCGTTCTCCCATCTCGCAAAGCTGTGGGCATTGTTATGTGTCATCGTATTGCTTTATATTCAATTCGCCGGTTTGTTTCTCGTTAGGTGAAGGACTCCATTAAGAAGAAAAAAAAGAGACTTTATATTAAATTTGTACTTTTGTTGGAATAAGGAATGGAAGTGTCATGTGAATGTCTGATGAGCGACGATTGTCGTGTGAGTGAACGTTTGAAAGATTTCAACGGCGATATATCGATGAACACAATTATTTATTATCAAACGCATTTATCTCGAGTTTAATTCGTTCAATAATGCGATCTATTAAAATCTGTAAATCTTTTTTTACGTAGTTTATTCTTCTTTTTTTTAAAATTAAATGTAACGTTAGTTTGGTCATAAAAGGAAAAGAATTTACAGAATACGTCCTTTAAAAATAATTCGAAATGTTTGACTTTATTTATACATAAATTTAAAATATAAAATATAAATCAATACAACATATGTAATTTTTTAAAATTCGGTTTAGAAGGAAAATCAACTTGTAGGAAAATATATTGGGGCTTTTGCAACATTCAAGTAATGATGGTTTATATGTAACTGTGGTATTTTATATAACAACCTTTTATTCAATTTATCATTATTTTACAATCAACTTGGTATGTTTGATCGGTACAAGCTTGATAACAGGTTATTATTCAATTTAGCTTTTACAATAATTGGATTGAGCTTGATAGCAATTTTTATTTGATTCAGTTTTATTTTACAATATATTTAGTGTAAGCTTGTTTTGATGTAAGTTTGATAACAGTTCTTTTCATTTAATTTAGCTCTACAATAAATTTTCTTTCCTTTTTATCTCTCTTCATAAATGCGAGAAAAATATTATTAAACTTTTTAAAGTTTGATTTCTACCTCAATTTAAAAAATAACGTCACTTTGGATTCAGACCAAATAAAAAAAATTGATTAATTTAAAAATTAAGAAATTTGAAGACTCAAATATTATCCTACGTTCTTTAGAGATCATACATGTTTACACTACATCGCACGAGATTTTAAATTTTCGTACATCTTTTTACAGCTCAACGGCAATTTCTCTCATCGAGCTTTCGCTGTTTCATTTTACAGTTTTGCAGGGTGAGTTCTATCACATCTTTATCTGCGATAATTACTGATCCGGTTAATTGTCGAATTTCGTAGTCTGTGTAAAATAATTCAGAGCGAAATCTAGTTTCGATATTCATTAATTTGCATTTGAAAGCTGCTTTCCCATCTTTTTCAATATTTAATCGCTTGTACCCTGTATATACGCTATAAGTTATAAAACTTTGAGAAAAGAGCAACTTTTTGTACGCCGGCGGAATATCAAGTCCGATACTCGCGACTTTAATTCTTCAACTTCCACCGATAGTCTTCGCGTCGTTCCGTTACCAGAAAAAGTTCACTTGTCTTTCCTTAATTCCGCGATGACGACGACGCGAAGCACAGGCAGCTTAAAAACTAATAAGTAACTGCCGCCCGGCCACGTCCGCTTTCTTTTTCTTCGTCTCGCTTTGTGTCTTTCATATTTCGCCGCGTTTCTTCTCCCCCCATACCATCCTTTCTTTTTGCTACCAAAACGAATCCTTCCATCTCTACTGTGTTTCCGCGTTTACAGGGTGTCTACGAAATGATTTACAGA